>CM040243.1:126590812-126790812 GCA_022545495.1 Chrysanthemum lavandulifolium
TTATTATTAATTAAAACTATTTTAACTATTTAATAAATACTCTAAAATAGAAGAAAATACAAAATAAGGCTAGAAAAATAAAATTATGATTGAGAAAAATCTAAAATATTATAAAACTAATTTTAAAATTAAAAATATATTTTCACACTTTTTATCTAATTATTACTAATTAATTATTATTTAAAATACACTTAAATTCTAGAAAATATAAAATAAACCTGAAAAATAAAATTTTAACTTGGAAAAATCTAAAATATGATAAAACTAATTTTAAAACTGAAAAGATATTTTTTATGCTTTTTAATTATTTATTACTAATTAATTACTATTTTTAACTATTTAAAATTATAATAAATACTAAAAAGATAGAGAAAAATATGAAACTTTTTCTAAAAATACTATATGATGACAGAAAACTAAGAAAAATAGAAAAACAAGATTTGCTTATTTATAAGCTGAGAAGAAAAATCAAAAAGCTAAAACCTATTAAATAAACACTATCACTGATTTTAAATTGATATTTTTATGGATTTTCTTTTTGAAAACTACTTTAATACTAAAAATATGAAACTTTAACAAAGACAAAAATTTTACAAACTACAAATAAGCTGTTTTACAAGCTTATGAGCCAATCATTGGCTAAATGAGCTTATTGTAGTGAAATAAGCTCAAACAAGCTTGCAAGTTGAAACAAAAGCTCAAATAAGATGCAAACAAGCTATATGAACTGAAATGAAGCTAAGAGATACAGAGAAGCACACCGATAAGCTATTAAAAGGTAATAAGCACTTATTGACAACACGAAATGGGACAAACTTAGAGCTTATTGCATTTCTACTAAACAAGCTTCAAAATGAAAGACAAAGCTTGAGAACTCAAGATGACCAGGTTGGCTTTCCAAAGAAACAAAGATCACAAGATTTGAACAACAAATGAGCTCTGTGCAAGCTTTTGATTGAGCTTATGAAATTGGTGCACAGGGCACTATAACAGACTAGGTATCCAAAAGAAGCAAGAAAATAAGCACTTAAAAAGCTGATGAACAGAGAACTAGCATTTTTATATTTTTGTTTAGCAACCAAACTTTAATACCCTAAGAGCTTTTAAGCTAAAACTTAATATTAAGCACACAGTAAAAATATCTATTTTATTCAAAAACGACCCAAATGAAAATTTGACTTTTGAAAACCAAGAAGTTTGACCAATATGAACTTTGATTGATTACTAATCACCGAATATGTTGTTTTGAGGTATGTTAAGACCGATTTGAGCAAGATTAACAACTTATAAACACAAAACATGATCATAGATTAACATTCCAACAATCCAACACATAAGGCATGATGAAACTTGAAGGATTTTGACTTTTAACCTAAATGAACACTGGTTTTCTTGGTGAGATGAGTTATAAGAGACTAGTGTGACACAAAGTACATAACAAGAGCACTCAAACAAACCTTTTAGACAGTTTAAGCAAGCAAATCCAAACAAGACTTTATTTGACTGATTTTGGAACTTTTCAAAGAAAATCACAAATCAAAACCATGTAATTAATTTTAGACCTTATATTATCACTTGTTAGGACTAATGAAGCATTAAACAACAACCATAACAACATAAAACTAAGAAATGATGATTATGCTATTTTAATTGTTAAAACTAAATTTTTATAAACTACAAATTTAAAAGAACAACCAAACTGATTTTATGGCTTAAACACACTTAACTATATCTAATAAACAATAAGAAACAAAAATTAAAGCTAATGAACCATTACAACAGTGAAATGCCAAAATGGTCAAAAAAGCTTACAAATGGCTTTCCAACTGAAAACTGAGATCAAGGACCAATGAACACCCCTATTAGCTTACCACTAAGCTTCTAACCCAAGGCCATCCATGATTTACCCTGCTCCAGCTGTGTACACCATTTCCAAGTGATTTTTGATTTTTTCACTAGTTAATTTGTATTTTTGGTGATTTTCTGATTTTGCTTCTAAACTGAATTTTAGTGTTTCTAATAGCTTAGAAAAGCTATCTAGGAGCTTATGTGGCTTATTTCAGTCCATATAAACAACTAATAACAACATTTGAAGCATATGAGATTTTCTAAAGGAAAATTGCATAAACCGAATTGAACTTTAAAACTTGAAATTACTTATTAAAAGAGATTCAAATACACTTGAGAGACTTAAACAAAGTACTTGGAGTTAAAAACATACACTGGAAAATTTAGATTAAAGAAAACGACTAAGGAAAATTTAAATTACACTATATACTTAGATACATTGCTCCTTTCTCCCTTTATAATGACTTTTGTGACTTCTCTTTGACCTCTGAATCTTTCCCACCAAATCTGAGCCCTTGGATCACTCTAATTCATCAGAACCATACACTTGTGTTTTTGGCACCATTTTTCTCATTAGCATGTTTGAGAATTAATTGGAGTTGGTTCCAATCAATTAAGAGTTTTGGTGTTTAGAGGAGGTGGAGGGGACAAGGTAAGGGGGGTTGAAGAAAGTCATGGAAACCGCTGGTTTTGGGATATAGGGTTGTGAGGATGATGTACTGGTGGAGGCGGTTTTTGGTTTGTTTGACTTTATTTGACCCGTGGCTAATAATACAAACGGGTTGGGTTGGTTTTGGGCCAAGGCTAAGGATTGGATTGGATTTTGGGCTTAGATATATATATAGGATCCGTTTGGTTTAGTATTACACAAGGACCATAAATGTAAATTATCCAAACATGAGGACTGAAAATGCCAACTTTCCAAACTTATCACAAGGACCAAAATGACAAACATTGATAGTGCAAGGACCCTTTTGCATAAAATCCCATTTTAAAAATCCAAGGACTATTTTGCAAATTTTCAAAGTTTAGGGACCTTTCTTGCCAATTGACCAAAGAATCATTCAAGGATCATTTTTACAACTTAGAATATTTTAGGGACCTTGAATGATAAAATTCCACATTTTGAATTCGTGGACTAGATTTGACAACTTTTAAAACTTGGGGACTAAAGCGCCAATTTTGCAAACTTGAATCATTTTTCATCCGATTTTGATATTTTGCATTTAAAACACATAAAACACGATTTGTGATATTTTGATCATTTTGATGTGTTTCGAGTGTTTTCGATGATTTTGTAGTTTAGATTGTACAAAAATGATGAGTATTTAGACACTCATCAATCCCCACATCGAGATATTGCTAGTCCCTAGCAATGATTTGAGAACTTTAATGGATTTTAAAACTCTTTACCAAAAGCCATCACTTCGGAGTAGCCAAATGTTTTGATTCAAGTAAGAACTATGGTACATCGATAACCAAATCGATTTATTGGCAAATCATAAACCATATAACGGATTTGATGTGTCTTTACCGTAGCCGCTTGCTCTGGACTAGCCAACTCTTAGATAAATTATCGAATTATCTTTGGTGAGTGAATACCAATTATGGATTTTCCATCGCCTTTACCACAAGCCATAACCTTGCGGGCTAGCCAACTCTTCACTTTTTAGGATATGGTGAGTTGAGAACCATACAATTTTGGGCAAATTGCAAGCCATATAAACGGATTTGAGAAATCTTTACCAAGAGCCGTTTGCTCTCGGATTAGCCAATCCTTTTGTCTATTAGACATGGCGGATCGATAACCAAATGAGTAAGTGTAGAACACTTACTCCAAAAAAAATTTTGGCCAAAACGGGAATTGGGTGGATAATATATGATAAAATTCGTGAGAATTCCCCACACTTAGAAATGAATATTGCCCTCAATATTCAAAGTACCGCGGTTATGCGAAACAAAGAACGTAAAAGGAAATATTACGGCCATTATTTAGAAGATTTTTTTTTTTTTTTTTTTTTAAACATGATTTTATATACAACGGTGTGGGAAACTCCCCACACTAGGGTGGTAGAAAGAGGTAAGAAGACGTAAATATGGGTGAAAACCCATATGGTGCGTGCTAAAGTTTTTGATTTCCGAGTCGCTAGCTTGACTCGATCCCGCATTCATTGGTTCATGGGGAAAGTAACGTGGAAAACCAATCTCAATCGGACTTTCATTCACGGTGTTAATAAACACATGAACTTCGAAAGTTCCACCGACGAGATACAACCGGTATTTTTAATAGTAGAAACTATAAAGAATAATACGGGGTCAAAGATGGTGTCCTCATTCCGAAAGAGAAAAGGAAAGAGCAACCACACCATTTGTGAAGAATGGAATAAATATGTGCATTACAATGCATGTCCATTCCTCACTAGAAAGAAGCAAATCACCATTTTGACACTTTTAAGCTTAAATTTGAAGCTTGTATGGTGATTATCAAAGGAATTTCGGGAGGGAGGTTTGGGGACGATTCTTCGTTTAATAAACTTTCAAGAAAAGGATGTCCCCTCGAATCCAAGTAAGAATCATCAACCCTGTTGGGATTGACTCATCACTTAGAAAAGCATCGACTTCTTTCCAAAATTATCATCTTCCTCATCCGAAGTGAGAGAAGGAATGGAAAAGTCGGAAACAATTGGATCCGGAGATGAAATGGATGATGGATCTTTTGAAGAGAATTCGTTTCACCTACTGAGTTAACAAACTCAATACGATAAACCGATTCGGAGGTGGGACAAGTGGTGTGCTCTTAGAGCTAGAAATTTCCACCACTTCCGATGAAGTCTCCGATTCTAGATCATCATCATCAAGAATACTCATGACTCCTTGGTACAACTTTCAAACCATTTGTTTGAACCGGGGTTGATTTTAGAGCTTTTAGCTCAGCACGTTTTGGTGACTCCTCTTAACCGTGAAATTAGAGAGTGTTGCATCGATTCTTTTAGATTTTTGATCGATTGTGGCAACACTATGTTTGTTCAGAGGTTTGGAGTTCTGGTTGATATTCAACGTGAGCTCTTCGTTGTCAACCCGTATGGTCAACTCTTCAGCAAACACATCAATTAGAGCACGGCTCGTTCTCAAGAAAGCTCTCCCTAAGATGACGGGAACTCTAGGATCTACATCAAAGTTTACTACAACAAAGTCAGTGGGAAAATGAAACTTCCCTACTTTTACCACGACATCCTCGGCTATTCCAAGTGGACGAGTTATTGTGCGATCCGCTAGCTCGAGAGTCATACAAGTAGGAGTAAGTTCGGAGAGAAAGTTTCTTCCATCTCGAGAGTGGCATGAGGTTAATGCTAGCGCCAAGATCGCCAAGCGGAGCATTGAACCATCCCCAAGAAATCACATGGGATTAAAACTTGCTGTGGTCTTCAAGCTTTTGGGAAGCTTTTAAGAAGGACCGAGCATTGCTCATTGAGAGGGTTTTAGCCATTTCGGATAACTTATCTTTGTTGCTTAGTAACCCTTTAAGAGTGGATGCAAATTTGGGCATTAGAACGAGAGCATCAACGAAGCTTATATCAAAGTGCAATTCATTGAAAATTTGAAAAAAATTTTCCATTTTCTCTTTGGTTTTGTCTTTGAGCTTCTCATCATGCATTCTTGATGGGTAAGGAAGTTGACTAGACTTTTGAGCCGGAACGGAAGTCATTTTTGGCTCAGAATTTGTCTTAGGAACTTCGGGTTCCGGACTTAAAACTTGGACTACGAAGGTGGGACGTGTCTTGTATGCCGTGGGCTTGAATAATGCACCTTGTCCGTAGGATCCTTGGTAACTTGACTCATTGGCACAGTGGAGGAGGCATTGAGTCAAAGGTCCATTGTGTGTCCGAGGTTCACTCTCCACTACCTTAGGGAGAGAAGAAGAAGAGGTAGTAGGAACAAGCAGTCCAGCATATGAAACTCCACTTCGGTTGTGATCGCCTTAGCATCGCCCCTCGGGTTAGCGATCGTGTTGCTCGGAAGTTTTCCCGAGCCCGAGGGTTGATCATTTAAAGACTTCTTAAGATCGCAATCGACCGACCAACAACCTGCTCATTTCATCTTGGGATTTCATGAATTGCTTCAAGAACTCATCGATGATGGTCTGGAGGAACAATGACGGAGGAGCTGGAGGATAATTTGAGGCCGTATGTTTTGATTATAGCCAAAATTCCCTTGATTAGGATTCATATTCCCATGAAATTGATTCCCTCGATTGAAATTGTTTTGATTAAGGTTTCCTTGATGTTGGAAACCTTGATTGGGTCCAGATAGAAATTACCTTGGTTTTGATAACCTTGGTTCATTCTTGGTTGGTTTCGATTCGGTTTTGCATGTTATGATTACGGTTAAAACCGGTGGTGCTCGATTAGTGTTAGCACGGTAGTGTGGTTCATTTTGAGGACGGTATTGATTACCTCCTTGCTGTGAACTACCGGCTAGAGCATTGGCTTCAAATGGACTACCATCGGTGGCGGTACAATTGTAGTAAGCATGAGGACCACCACAAGTAACACAACTCTCGACTTTCTTCACTTCACATGTGTTGGTGTCGAGTGAAGGTCACTTTCTTTTGGTTAGCAAGAACCAAAGCTCGAACAATGTCCGTGAGTTTGTCAATCTTAGCATCGGTGCTAGATGTACTCACGGGATGAAGAAGAAGAAGGTCCAAGATGAGACCGATATGTCTTTGCTCCGAAAGGACGGACACGAGATTTGTTCTCAATGATTTGCAAGGCCTCTTTTGTGGTCTTGCTCAGAAATTACCTCCGCGGAGGCATTCAAAGAGTCTTGATTAGTCCGATTGAGACCATTATAGAAAGTATCCATTTGCATTAATTCGGTAAAACCGTGATGCGGACACTCATGAAGCAACTCTTTGTAACGATCCCATGCCTCCCGAATGATTCATCAAATCTCGAGAAAATTTCATTATCTCATTCTTAAGACTTGTGGTTTGGGATGGAGGATAGAACTCGTTAACGAACTTGGTGACAAGATCTTCCCATGTCTCTATAGAACGAGGGGTTGTTTCTCAAGCCAATTCGGGCTTGTCCTAGAGAAAATGGGAGCAGAAGAAGCTTGATAGCTTCATGTGGGACATTCTTGTACTTGATGGTAGATGCAATCTTGTTAAACCATCGAATGTGTGCATGAGGATCATCCCGCTCAAAACCATAGAATTGGCTTTGGGTTACTAGATTAAGCAACCCGGTTTTGAGCTCGAAAGTGTCGACCACGATGGTGGGACAACAATGGCATCTCCGTAACCCTCGATGGGTGCTTGGAGAAGCTCATTCATGGGTTTGTCTTCGCCATTTCGACGGAGGTGGTGGTGGTAGACGTTCCTCGATCACGGTGAAGGAGCCGAACGCCCTCACGCTCACGAGGAATGTTTCCAAGTTCGAAAGTGGACTTGTAGAACTGGAAGAACGAGTGCGCATGCACTAAGTATAAAAATCAATTTTCAAAACAAATGAGGCAAAACGACAAGTGAACTTAACCAATAATCACAAATGAAATGGCTTCTTTGAAAAAGGTACACCAAATCACAAGTGACACAAAGGCAAGTTTTAAATCGATGTTCGGGAACTTATTATGGTCGCACCCCGCTAGGTAGTGCATCGCCTTGATTTGCGGTGGTTGATTTTTATGTATATATTAAGTACCACCGAAAAGACGTAGGTAATGATTTGTGCTTGATGGGTTTAAAACTTTTGGACAATATTTTTGGTATCGTCTCGTTTAACCAAATCGCATCGCTTTAAGAATCACCTTAAAGACAATACAAGATAGAAAACGCTACGATTGTTTTGTTGTTTTATATTTTTTTTGGTGTTTTAACACTTTAGGAAAAGTGCTAATGAACTTTTGATTTTCTTATAACTTTACAAAAACTTTTTACAAATGATGGGTTATGTGCAAGAATGGGTCGAAAATGGCTAAACACACGCTAAAGCCTCCCAAGCAATGCGCTAAATTTTGATCTGTGCTAAACTAGTCAAGTCTAATCACACAAGCTAGCCACTTGTGAATGGCTAACCGTAATAGACTTAAACCGCTTAAGCACAAATGCAATGAAGTCCTGGAGAATAGAATGAATTCGGTCGTTAGTCCCATGGAGACTCAATGGTGTGTCAAACAAATTCAGATGATGGAGTGATCACTAAGGATAGTGATCAATAAAGGTTTTGATTAGAGAAATTACACTACCGATTGATTGGAATGGAATAGGATACGAAATGGAAAGCACAACAATCGATAAAAGAAACGTAAAAACGTAAGTTTAAAACTACGATACGTACAAAATAAAAAGTAAAATCTAAGAAATAAAAGACCTAAAAATATGAAAATAACATTTTGGAATCCTAAAATAAAAGAAAATTATTAGAAAAGAAAATTTTTTTAACACTATTTAATTAATTATTATTAATTAAAAACTATTTTAACTATTTAATAAATACTCTAAAATAGAAGAAAATACAAAATAAGGCTAGAAAAATAAAATTATGATTGAGAAAATCTAAAATATTATAAAACTAATTTTAAAATTAAAATATATTTTTCACACTTTTTATCTAATTATTACTAATTAATTATTATTTAAAATACACTTAAATTCTAGAAAATATAAAATAAACTGGAAAAATAAAATTTTAACTTTGAAAATCTAAAATATGATAAAACTAATTTTAAAACTGAAAAGATATTTTTATGCTTTTAATTATTTATTACTAATTAATTACTATTTTTAACTATTTAAAATTATAATAAATACTAAAAGATAGAGAAAATATGAAACTTTTTCTAAAAATACTATATGATGACAGAAAACTAAGAAAAATAGAAAAACAAGATTTGCTTATTTATAAGCTGAGAAGAAAAATCAAAAAGCTAAAACCTATTAAATAAACACTATCACTGATTTTAAATTGATATTTTTATGGATTTTCTTTTTGAAAACTACTTTAATACTAAAAATATGAAACTTTAACAAAGACAAAAATTTTACAAACTACAAATAAGCTGTTTTACAAGCTTATGAGCCAATCAGTGGCTAAATGAGCTTATTGTAGTGAAATAAGCTCAAACAAGCTTGCTAGCTGAAACAGAAGCTCAAAATAGATGCAAACAAGCTATATGAACAGAAATGAAGCTAAGAGATACAAAGAAGCACACTGAAAAGCTATTAAAAAGGTAATAAGCACTTATTGACAACACAGAAATGGGACAAACTTAGAGCTTATTGCAGCCCTACTAAACAAGCTTCAAAATGAAAGACAAGGCTTGAGAACTCAAGATGACCAGGTTGGCTTTCCAAAGAAACAAAGATCACAAGATTTGAACAACAAATGAGCTCTGTGCAAGCTTTTGATTGAGCTTATGAAACTGGTGCACAGGGCACTATAACAGACTAGGTACCCAAAAGAAGCAAGAAAATAAGCACTTAAAAAGCTGATGAACAGAGAACTAGCATTTTTATATTTTTTTTAGCAACCAAACTTTAATACCCTAAGAGCTTTTAAGCTAAAACTTAATATTAAGCACACAAGAAAATATCTATTTTATTCAAAACGACCCAAATGAAAATTTTGACTTTTGAAAAAATTAGAAGTTTGACCAATATGAACTTTGATTGATTACTAATCATCGATTATGTTGTTTTGAGGTATGTTAAGACCGATTTGAGCAAGATTAACAACTTATAAACACAAATACATGATCATAGAACTTGTAATTCCAACAAGAAACAAGGAAGGCATGATCAAAAGGATTTTGACTTTTTTAACCCAAAGGAACTTGGTTTTCTTGGTCGAGATGAGTTATTAGAGACTAGTGTGACACAAAGTAATAACAAACTCAACTCAAACAACCTTTTATCAGTTTAAGCTCACAAATCCAAACAAGACTTTATTTGATCTGTTTGAAACTTTTTCAAAGAAACTCAAAGATCAAACCATGTAATTAATTTCAGACCATGTATTATCATATGTTAGGACTAATGAAGCATTAAACAACAACCATAACAACATAAAACTAACTAATGATGATTATGCTATTTTCACTGTTAAAACTAACTTTTTATAAACTGCAAAGTAAAAAGAACAACCAACTGATTTTATGGCTTAAACACACTTAACTATATCTAATAAACAATAAGAAACAGAAATTAAAGCTAATGAACCATTACAATAGTGAAATGCCAAAATGGTCAAAAAAGCTTACAAATGGCTTTCCAACTGAAAACTGAGATCAAGGACCAATGAACACCCCTATTAGCTTACCACTAAGCTTCTAACCCAAGGCCATCCATGATTTACCCTGCTCCAGCTGTGTACACCATTTCCAAGTGATTTTTGATTTTTTCACTAATTAATTTGTATTTTTGGTGATTTTTGATTTTGCTTCTAAACCTGAATTTTAGTGTTTCTAATAGCTTAGAAAAGCTATCTAGGAGCTTACATGGCTTATTTCAGTCCATATAAACAACCAATAACAACATTTGAAGCTTATGAGATTTTCTAAAGAAAATTGCATAAACCGAATTGAACTTTAAAACTTGAAATTACTTATTAAAAGAGATTCAAATACATAAGAGACTTAAACAAAGTACTTGGAGTTAAAACATACATCGGAAAATTTAGATTAAAGAAAACGACTAAGGAAAATTTAAATTACACTAGATACTTAGATACATTGCTCCTTTCTCCCTTTATAATGACTTTTGTGACTTATCTTTGACCTCTGAATCTTTCCCACCAAATCTGAGCCCTTGGATCACTCTAATTCATCAGAACCATACACTTGTGTTTTTGGCGCCATTTTTCTAATTAGCATGTTTGAGAATTAATTGGAGTTGGTTCCAATCAATTAAGAGTTTTGGTGTTTAGAGGAGGTGGAGGGGACAAGGTAAGGGGGGGTTGAAGAAAGTCATGGAAAACTGCCTGGTTTTGGAGATTACAGGGGTTGTGAGGATGATGTACAGTGGAGGGCGGTTTTTTGGTTTGTTTGACTTTATTTGACCCGTGGCTAATAATACAAACGGGTTGGGTTGGCCAAGGGCCAGGTGGATTGGATTTTGGGCTTAGATAATATATAGGATCCGTTTGGTTTAATTAAGCACAAGGACCATAAATGTAAATTATCCAAACATGAGGACTGAAAATGCCAACTTTCCAAACTTATAACAAGGACCAAAATGACAAACATTGATAGTGCAAGGACCCTTTTGCATTAAATCCCATTTAAAAAATCCAAGGACTATTTTGCAAATTTTCAAAGTTTAGGACCTTTCTTGCCAATTGACCAAAGAATCATTCAAGGATCATTTTTACAACTTAGAATATTTCAGGACCTTGAATGATAAAATTCCACATTTTGAATTCCGTGGACTAGATTTGACAACTTTTAAAACTTGGGGACTAAAGCGCCAATTTTGCAAACTTGAATCATTTTTCATCCGATTTTGATATTTTGCATTTAAAACACATAAAACACGATTTGTGATATTTTGATCATTTTGATGTGTTTCGAGTGTTTTCGATGATTTTGTTTGAGCAGACAAAATGATGAGTATTTAGATTCATCAATCCTTTACGAAAATGATGGTGAGTTAGTGATTGAGACACGATGCCATAACCAAGCCTTGGTTGCAACACTAGTAGTGACGGTGGACCTGTTTGAGGTATGTTCACTTCTTAAAGGTATGATTCTACTAGTGGGCTTCCATTTCTTAGAAGGTATGGATCTAGACAACTTAGGGCAAGATTCATTCAATTTGAATTTTTCGCCAAGAGGTTTCATTGATAACCCATATTGCTAAATTTTCTTCTTGTGGGCTTCCAACAGCTTGCTAACCTTTTTCTTTTAGGCTTCGGATCTCCTTAACATGTCTAGCATTTTTATATTCTTGATCGGAGTATTATCAACATTAATCACCTCATTCTCGTAACATTTATGATTATGACCGTAAATCAAACATTCATTACATGTTTTGCAAAAGGCAGAGAATTGAATTAATTACAAGACGCTTATAGCTAATACTAGAATCAACACGATTCGTTTTATTCAGCTCAAACTTATTCTTCCTAGGGTGTTCTTCTACTAGCTTTTCTTCAACACTTTTGGTTGGCAAGATCCTATTTCGCATTGTATTGCCTGAAGGCTTTGACCCGCTAACCTTAGTATTGCCGATTACTCCTGTAGAAGGAACAAAAGGAATATTAGTTGGTGAAACTACACTGGGCCTTGGTAGTCTAGAAGTGCTGGGTTCTGAAGTTTTGTGAGGCACATTAAAAGTCACATTCTTATCCTTAGGCATAGAACTGGGTGCTACCATTCTATCTCGCCTATTGCTAAATTTCGGACATGTGACAATTATGTACTCTAAGAGTTCTTGAGATCGTTTGGCATCCATGCACGCATAGGCAATGGTACTATCAAGAGGTTTTTCTAATCTTTCATCTTCAACAATCTCACGAAGACCCTTTAAACTTTCCTTAAGAGATGAGAGATATGCTTTATGTACAAGTTCATTATTCCTAATGGGTGGGGAATATATAACATATCAATAGCATACTTATCACAATCGAGACTTTAGGAACAGTACTTGCAATTGGGGATTGGCAACTTTCCTTTACCTCACGCTTAAGATCCTCAATATCATTAAGTAAAGAAGTTATCTTTTCAATTTGTTTATCATGTGTAACTTTAAATGAATCACATAACTCTTTATTTTGATCATTAACCTTGAATTTTCGCTTTAAAACAAGCATTTTCCTTTTGTAAGTTATAAATGATGTTTTGAAGTTGGAAATTCGAGAATCTAAAGGTAGAGGCACATGGGAACCAGTTACATCCCTCTTTTCACCTTTCGCCAGAAATTTGAGCTTTCAACCTTTTGATCGTGTTATAATGAGCTCGAATTTGTTCATCACGTTTGTTGATTTCCAAAAATGCATCAAACTCAGGAGCATCAGACGATGTCTTGATATTTGAGGTTTTAACATTTTCTTTAAGATGTTGATATTTTAATTGCAAAGCAAAATGTTCAACTTCTAATTTTGAAAGATGTTTAACCAGATTATCATGATCATCCTGTTCAATTTTCTCATGCAGTTTTGAATTCGTTTTTTCAAGCTCAATGACACGATCATGGGAAACTTTTAAAGCAACAGATAATTCATGAAATTGAGATGCGAATAGAAGAATTCGTAGCAACATAGAACACATCTTGAGCAACACATTGAGAGATCAAGTTCTCATTTAGTATATGCGATTTTTCCTTTCAATTTCGTTGTATTTTAGTTCCTGCTCATAATCATTGACTTCAACTATCATTGCATCGAATTCCTTTTCCATTTCTTTAATATCGTTGTTTATTCCAATTTTAAGACTCTCAAATTGTCCTTTAATAGTTTAAAGAAAGGCATGACTTCGTTAAGTAGCATTCTTTCATTTGCTCAAAACCCTTTCCCCTCAAGAATTCTGTGGGTGTGATTCTCTTCTTACACGCTTTCTCAAAATCAACAAACAAATTGATAAACAACATATAGGGTGATTAAGGTCCCGCTATTAGTGGCAATAGATCTAGGAACTAGGTGCATTGGTGTATTAGGAGGATACACAGTTGCTTTTGGCAATTTCCTAAGGGAGGATTAGAAACAACAAGATTATCTCGCTTTTGCTTATCTAAATCCATTTTCCAAAACACTTGTTCGGGAGTTAGAAGTGTCGAGTCTTAAACTTGTTTAAGGAGATCCGCTTTTCCTTAGTGTAATCATGAGGTTTGATCGTTATGTTATTCTTTTACACTCGTGATTTTCAAGCTTCTTGTTCATTTTCTCCTAGTAACTTTATCTCGATTTCTTATCTTCCTCAAGACACTCAACGCAACTAGGTTTTTGCCTAGGCTTAAGGATTTCATTACCATCATAAAGTACCTTATGAGCAGCTCTAGCCTTTTAATAACCTCGTGACTTGGTTCCTCAACAGGGGAACGCTATGCTTATCGCTTAAGATTCTATGCTTAGTGATCATGTGAGCAGATGAATGGTATTCCTTGTACGCATAACTTATTCTCAAGTTTGTTTTTCAAAGTTTTTAGATTGGAAAATCATTCAAAAGTTTTGATTCCTTAGCATTGAATTCTTGCTTAAGCATTTTCACATTTTCTTGAAGTTCTTGTTTTGCTTAGCGCTTTAGAAAGCTTTTCTTGTAAGGAGTTTAACTCTTGTTTTAATACTTCTCTCTAAAATTGCTTTTTCGATAATTGTATGCATTTGGTTATCCATATCCCGCTCACGGGTAGTTAACTCAAACTTAGCACGCTTTTCATAAATAGCAACTTGTTCCTTATAGGTATTGAGCTTAGTGGTCAACGAATCATCGTGCACAAATGCAGTGTATTCATCATGCATGCATTCATTGTTAATTGCGTAAGATTCATCACTAGGTACAACAAGATCGTCATCTTGTTTCACATATTGTTCATATGGGATAACATTGTTATTTCCATATTTTCAATATCTCGACTCAATGACTTCAAGAGATTGTACTTCATGGTGAATCTTTGCTCATCAACCACATCATATAGTTTGAGTACCTCTTTAATGATGGATTCCTTGGATGGACCGGCTTCTTGAGATGAAGAGGTCATTGGAGAGATATTAGCCATGAATATAGTTTGTGCACATGGTTCATCATCAACGTCCGAGTCAAATGCATCACGCCTACAACTTGAAAGGCGTTGGGATTGTTCTCGAGAAGCATGCACCGTTGTTCGTCCACATCTCCATCATATGTTCTAGCATTCCCATCGACAAGAACAATGACTCCTCTTCATTCAACATTACACCATTATCTTGTGCTTGAACCAACAACATCTTGTCCTCAAGTATTCTCGCGTTTTGAGGGCGTTTTGGTTGAGTACGCCCTAGCAATGTGCCCTTCTTCACCACAGTTGTAGCACTTGATTGGCTTTGCTTGACCTCGGTTTCCATTCCTTCCCAATTCGATTTCAAAGATATCCTCTACCAGCTCCACCTCTTCCTTGTTCGACTGTCGCTCTTGAACTCGATGCACCATAACCTTCCCATCTCTAACGGTGGCTTGATTATGAGGGTTGGAAGCGCTTCGAGATTGTTGTTGGTGTGTGGAAGAGAGTTCATGTTTTGACTAATCAGAGAGCTAGTTGATTAATGATGTTTCCACGTGTGCATCAAAGATCGCCTTGTTTAAACATAGGATCGGGAATGAGTTTGTGATTACCATTACCCATGGGTATGACTTGTGAGGCTTTGGTTGTGATTCGATGTTTGAGTAGAAGGCGTTGAATCATTTGATGAGCTTGTCTCTCCTCGGTTGGTTTTGAACCGATTAAGAATCCTTTTTCAAACATAGCATGTTTCTCATTTCAAGAAGGAAGGCATACAATTGCTCATAGTTGGTGTTCTTTAGTCCTTTGTAAGCTTCACGTATGACAAACTTGTGCCATTCGGGATTCATATTGTTTACTAATTTTGAGTTCAATTGAATGTTTGGCATAGTCATCTTGATATTCCTCATATCATTCACCACCTTGTGGAATCTCACGTAATATTCATAAACACCTTCTTCGTGTTTCATCTTAAAATGCTCAAATTCATCATACAATGTGATTCTCTATCTTCGATAGTCAATTCAACCCGAGAGAAGCATCTTGACATTATCCCAAACCGCCTTGGCTTGTTGTGATTGATAAGCTTGTAGATATCTTTTGGAAGACCTTGAAGAATAATATTTGAAGCCCCGATATCAAGATCAAATCTCTTTTCTCCTTATCGGTGAGTTCATCATACATCTTAGGTCTATCCATTCCATAGACTATTGTTCCATCCGCAGCAGATCAATCATGTCTCTAGTAGTCTCAACTCGATAAGGTCCTTCATCAATTGACTTAAGGATGTTAACCCCATTCTCCTTTCCTAAGCAAAGACTGACTGATTCTTTGTGACCAAGACTCATAGTCGGTTCTATCAAGCATGGGAGGACGAGTATCGATCCTGCAGCTTGCACATCATCAAGAACGGAAGACATGTTTAAATTCTACGGATTTTACAAATCTTTGACTTAACCGGAAATAGATTCTTTCACGGATTTTACAAAATCAAGAGATGAACCGTAAAACTTATACACTTATGCGTGAGATGCAAAGTTACGCGAGAAACTTATGCGTAGAAAGCAAAGTTATGCGTAGGAACTAATGCTTAGATGAGAGCTTATGCGTGAGCAGTTTACTTAGTAACTTACAACTTACTTAGTAGACACAAGCTTACGCCAGAGACGAGTTTACGCAGAGACTAGAGCTTACGCCAGAGTCTTAGGGTAAAATGCTTAAGTTTATGCGTAAACAAAGCTTAGGCGTAAAACCTTATGCGTAAGTTTCCTTAGGCGTAAGACAAGCTTATGCGTAAGAAAAGCTTATGCGTAAGAATTGTTACGCGTAATTTTATGCTTATGCGTAAAACTAGGGTTTTACCCACAATGATCTCTTACACTTCACAAAGGCACAAGATATCCAAAGTCAAAGTGTTTTTCGTGCTTATCCAAGCAAGAAGAACACCGAGTAACCACCGTAAATGAAGATCAAGTGAAAATTCCTTACGCGTAGGATTAGGGTTTTGATACGCAGAGAAAGTACAAATTTTGCCAAACACGCTTTTAAGATAAAACCTTTACAAAACTTGATTATGATGATGAAACAACCTTAAAAACACCAAAACAACAAAGCTTGAGGATCAAAACCACCTTTCTCTCTTATGCGTAGTACCGTACACCCTTATCCAAACACTCTTGAAAACCAAGAAAAACGTGTAAAGTTTGAACCTTTTTGCAAGAAACTGAAAGTTTAACACCCAATAAACCTTAACCCATAAGAATCTTGGATTAAAAAATGTAAAAATTAAAGCTTTAAGGTGCCAAAACTTTCGTATACGAGACAACAAACTTACGCATAAAACTAGACCTTAACCAACGAAATAACAATCAAACCAAGAACATGAGAGATGGATAAACCATGCCTCTTGATACCATTTGTAGGATCTTGGTTTGATATATAATAGGTGCGGCTCCTTTAGGTTAAAAGGTTTTGAGAGAGAAAGAGGGAGAAGATGGGAACCCTAGAGAGACAAAGAAAAATATATTATGAAGCTCCAACCCTTTGCCTTGGAGGGCAAAGGGTATTTATAGGGTACAAGCTTAGACGCCTACTTTAGGCTGTGGATCAAGCATACAGCGGGTAAAGACCTATCCGTCCTCCACGGTGTTACAAAGTAATCTAAATACTAACACTGAATAGCTACGACTACGAGCTTTCTAATGAGTATACATACTTGAGGTGACCGACACTTTAAGTACTGGATTTACTAAATCCCAACAATGACAATTAAGAAACTATAATGTATGTAATAGTGCTAGGTTGTGTGTTGTGGTTTCCCTATTGTATTAAAAGGGAACCGCAGTCTTGTCCACTTAAATCTTATAAACCAGACACATTTTTCTCCAACAAATGTTTTGTTTCATACATATTTAAATCACTTGAGATCCAAAATCTCAAAGGATTTGTAATTTTTATCTGGGAGAAATGTGATATAAATATGAAAGATGATAAAGATGACCTTTTGAATGTGCATACTGCTCTCCCATATATGCTAAATTATTGACATATCTCGAAGCATATATTAAGGGGGAGTATTTATAAACAAATTCAAACCTTCAGGGTACAAAGTTTTCCATGTTTTACATAAGGTACCTTGATTGCATGTTAAATGGTTTCTAAATGTTTGATGATAATTGTCGTACTTCAAAGTACTTCCTTCTTATATGTGCAAAAACTCTTTCAAACCTCGAGGCACATATTGAGGGGGAGCAAACTTTTGAAAATCTCATCCTTCCAATTTGCTTTATCTACTTAGTCTGATAAGGGAAGTGATGTTGATATTTCTTATATGTGCAAAAACTCTTTCAAACCTCGAGGCACATATTGAGGGGGAGCAAACTTTTGAAAATCTCATCCTTCCAATATGCTTTATCTACTTAACTCGATAAGGAAGTGATGTTGATATTTTTAGAAAATGGTAATCAAAGAAGTTAATTCTTTCTCTTGCCTCCGTGTGCAAAACGATTTCAAACACTTGATGCACATGTTGAGGGGAGCTCTTGTTCTAAAAATATCAAAACAATTCGGTACAAAATGCTTTGATAATATATCACAAGTATCCGGATTGATTTTCAAATGGTGTTCAATTGGTTCCAATGGCGGATGAACAATACCAAATAGACCGACCAACTTTACTTTATGTATGGTGATATAAGGATGATAAGATTAGGTATTTGTTCCTATGATCCGCTGTAATCGGAGGGATCTACCAGGACAATCCACTAGTTAGTGTAGAAGTCCTTAGGTATGATGATAAAAGGAGAAAAATGAGATATGGGAAGAGTGCGGATCGAGACAGAGCAAGTAATCGAATAAACCCAACAAAGTTCTTGCTATGAAGTCTCGGTAAGCATCAAGGGGTTGAAGAATGAAAAAGAATTGAATGAGAAAAGGGTGAAAAGAAATAGGCCTCCATTTATTCAACCTTAGGGCAAGAATCGAGTTCAATACATATGCTACTGGTGGTTACTAAGGTAACACCGGTATTGAAGACAAGACGTCATGGACCCAAGGACGACTCGCACTACAACTTCCCAAACCACTCAAGTTCCTCTTAAAAGGGCTTGTTTCATTCTCACGGGAACCGACATTATCTATCGACTTTCTCTTAGAGATTGTTGATATTGAAGAAGGAGACCTCTCCCTAGTATCCATTACAGGATCCAAATATGCACAAATTGAGTCTAGAGCCACGAGATCATCCATAAATCTCATTAGGACACTTTCAATGAAGACTCTGTTTCACACAATGTGGATAGAGATTATATCTTGAGTCCCACGATTATCCTTGTGGTATTGCCGTAACATCCGAGTGATAGGCAAACATATTCACAATGAAGATGGAAAGCCTTCGAGCCAACATCAAACAAGCTCCGGTAGGTGGCATGTGAGATCTATTCAATAGATCAACCATGTGACAACCGAATGTAAACAATGTAGCGATTCAATATTTTGAATCAATCTCGTTCAGTTATGGATTGACGGATACCTTTGAAAACCGGTCATTGTGCTTAAAAACTCTTTTCTTTAGCACATCGTCCGTGTACGAATATTTCAAATCAAAGGTGTTTTATGATTGATAATAGATTTTCATTAAAACCTTCGTTGTATTGCAAAACAATTTTTATTGAGCAATACACGATTGTTTTTCAAATATCCTTTCATCAATCGGTGAATCTCTATTCTCGGTTCACTCACTCCGTGTTGTCTTCTTTGAGATGTTCCGGTTTGAGAACGGCTAGAGCAATGCGAAACCTCGTCAAGGAAATTCTTGAATTATACCGATCACGGAAGTACTTGTATCGATCAACGGGAACCGTGGGCCGTGTACTCAATTCAACGAAGTGATCAAAGACACTTTCGTGCGATTTATTGCTAATCGTTGTATGCGTGTACGCCCTACGCTTGCAAAATGATCGTAATGAAGCGGTCAATCTATAGCCGCATGCTCACTTAACACATTCATCTCATAAGAAATCATGATTATTTCATCAATGACTCGATATTTTCACTCCATGCTTCGCTGCACGCCGCCAATATCATGAATCAACAAAAGCTTCCGCTACCCTGATAAGAAGAAATCATGATCCAGAATGTGAGCATGACGGTCCAATTGTCATAACATCATATGCTGGCAACACAACAATGGGTGATGCTGAGATCTGATGTGGCTGATGATCTCTAGTAATGCTCAAAAGGTTATCATGGTGGATCAGCTCTACAACCTCCACAAATCATTCATCATAGTTGTACAATGATGAAATAGACACAGAGGCACATTGTTTGAATACTTTGATGAAAAGTCTACGAGCTCAAGACTGAAGATTAATTTGAATGCTAGGATTCATAATGTAAAACATGGGGTGACCTCCTTAGGGGAGATTGTTAGAATTAGAAAACTCCGTAATGAAGTATCGGTCACCCCAAATACTATCTCGCATAAGTTAGCTCGTAGACATTACGTTTCTTACTATATTATTAGTTAGCTATTTAGTTTAGTGCAACACCGTGGAGGAAGGACGGGTCTTTACCCATTGTATACCTGATCCACAGGCCGTCAGGAGGTCGTTTAGTTTGTAACCTATAAATACCCTCTACCTTGCAAGGTAGAGGGTTGGATGTTCTTTGGTAATCTAATATTCCACAAGTTTCTCTTTCTAGAATATCCCACTTTCTCTCTCTCTAAAATCATCTATACGCCTAAAGCGTTAATGTTATGATGTGTATGTGAAATCCAATAGCTTACAGCCTAAGTAGCCCTTTTCCATAATTGATATCTCGTATGATAAATGGCTGTTAAGTATGAGAGTTACACTATTTTAAAGAGCTCGCTGCAAAGATTTTAAAGCCCCAAAAATGTCTTTAAAAGCTCTTATAGTCTCTTTTATAATCAACCAAAAAGAAGGTGACTCGTGAGATTTTCATAAAAAGACCTTGCATGCATTTTTTAAAATTTGAGTCGTAGGAGTTATAGAATGTTAGATAATGACTTAAAAAGAGTTAATTAACATATTACAATGTCCCTAGGTGACACCGTAAAAGTTAATGAGTCAAAAATGAAATTTCCTTAAAACGCGTCGTGGCCAAGTGGCCATGTTCATGGACTTATTTCTCTCTAACCAAAGATGACTAAAATATGAGACCTATACCATTTAGAAGATCTTAAAGCAAAGTGTTTAAAGGATCAAATTCATTGTAAAAACATTGGCTTGCCTCGTGAAACATTTGTCCTCGTTTGGCCCTGTTATCGCCCAAAACCAACATTTTTCACAAAAGGCACCTAACCCCCTACTTTAGGAAATCATTGCGACCAAACCGTAAGAGCTTAAGACTTCTAGTTTGAACCATTAGAAAGACCACCAGACAGTCTCTTGAAGGGATTAAGAACACAATAAAAACCTTTTAAGGCCTCTCTTATATTTACCATTACTTTTGTCAATTTAGGCCTAAAACAAGTGAACTTTTCTTATAAAACGACAAGTATAAAAATTGTAATTTTTTTTCTAAAGATAAAGTTTTCTTGGGCTAAAAATATAATTTCTTCAAAGTTAATTATACAAGGGCTGATTTTGTCAATAACCTATAGTTGAGGGTTTAAAGTGTCATTTTTGAAAGTGCAAGGGTAAAAACCGTAAATATTTAAAATTGTAAATTATAACATTTTGGAAACATAAAATATTTAACAACTTGGGTTTTGATAAATTTTAATATCCATCATCCGAGCCATAAAAATAAGAAAGATAAGTATTGCTAATTTTTGAAGAGACTTCATGTTACCTAAATATCGATAAAGCATCATTATCACATAAACTTGAAACTCGAATACTAAAAACATGACATACCAACTCAGGTCGCGAGTCGGAGCAGTTTGTTCATATTACTTAATTTGTTTTCCATCCAGACTACGATAACACCAAGGTGAGTTCATAGTCCCACTTTTATATATCTTTTTCTAACTCGTGGGGAGATACATGCTACAAACCCGAACACAAGTATTTTTCTATATGCTATCCTGATTGATATTGACTAACTACCTACTGTTTCCACTAAAAGTCCCTTATATCATGAACCATTAATCACTTACGAGTGAACGCGAATATAGTGAATAGATCTATTGGCAGTTGACGCCCCATTTGTGTTAGCCGGATAGGTAACCAAATGCACTTTATTTGAGAATACTAGGAGAATGGCAAACTCCTACAGAGGGAATTTTTGCTCACATCATCACTATGATGTTTGTAACTTACGCCATTATTATGACGCTCGTGTTAAGGTTTGCGTGTCATGAGACTTAGGGCAATATACTGCATCGCAATATTACCGATTACTACCGCTATCTTGTGTTGAATCGATTATTATTCAAACACTATGGATTCACTCAACCTTTGTGTTGACTTTTAGCATGTTTTATTTCGTGAAACTAGAGCACGACCTGGCACGGAGTGGCTATGGACTTTCTTATAAAAAGGGCGCCCATTTTGTTATCATTCACTAGAATAAAACTATGTATTTCAAGATTTCCGCTGGGACCTTTATTTTGTAAAACTCGATTTAAATAAATGAATGATAACTGTTTTATCTAAAACGTCTCTTTCGAGCCGCTTATCTATTATTATGACTCGATTCATGAAGTAATACCCCAACCTTAATTCCGTTGCAGTATATCGATTTTGGGGTGTTACAGATTGGTATCGAGCCATAGTTATAGAGAACGAATACAAAACCGAAACTATAACTCTTTTTTCACACTTAAATCAAGTCCTCCGTGCCATTACAGTTCGCTCGTATAATCGCTTATGCATGTTTATACCGATTATTTATATATATAATGAGGTATTTATAATTACCGGGTTGTTACAGAGCTATGTCTTTCTCTACCCCCTCTAGTCCTAGCTTACCGGAGTTCGTACCTGAGGAAACCTATCCTACTACGGATTCACCGATCCACTCTCCAGCACCTGGACACGCTACATTAGATATGGAGTCTGATCCTTCCGAGGAATCATTTGAGGAGTTTGCAGTAGTACCTGATATTGATCCAGTATCCAGGCATACTACGGAGTTGGAGGACATTCCGGTGGTACCTGATATCGCTCCATTTCCGGACGATTCGTACATGGTTGCTAGGAGGGAACATGGTACATTTGCCGAGACTGAGCCATCTGACCCAGATTCTTCATCTTCTGAGTCACTGCCTGCGTCACCCTCACCAATTAGACAAAGGAGATTTCGAGTGCTAGAGCCTTACGAACCAGAACCATTCATGGAGGTATACCGTTATCATCCTTATGGTACAACCTACATGAACATACCCCGAAAAAGGGTACACCCTGTTCGATCATGTGTCCACATGTCATCAACACCATTAACACCTTCAGACCCAACACCACCGTCAAACACACCACAGGACCGCCCTAGGAGAACCTTTGAAAGAGCACGAAAAAGGACAATTCATGTGCCTCCACCACACACGTACATGTTACCTACACCACCTCCCACGTTTTCACCACCCCCTTCATCACCACATCTAGATGCTATTGCTGAGCAGGAGATATCACCACAGGAGGAAACTGATTATGATCCGCCCTCAGCTACAGATTTCACCCCTCCATCTCAGCCATATGATCTTGAAGAGGAGGCGGGAGCTATAATTGCCCGGTACAATGCTTTACGATCACCAACTCCTAACTACCCAACTCCACCACGGTTATTCGAGACGGGAGAAAGTTCGCAAGCTGCAATGGACCGACCGCCTACCCTTCCTACACTTTTAGCACGTATGGAAAGACACGAGGAACAAATTGATACTGCTTTAGGACACCTTGACTAGTTACCACCTGAACGTATAGAAGGAATCGAGGGAGAAGTGGAGGAGTTAATTACTAAGCAAGCAACCACGGGGAAAAAGTTAGACACCTTGACAGCAGAGTTACAAGAGACTCGTTAAAAGGCACATAGCCTGGAGCAACATCACGGACAGATGAATCAGGAAATCCTTTTGTTATGTCAAAATGATCTAACAATGTCAAATATAATGATGATTCAAAGTGATGATATCATGAGGATTCACTCCAGAATTACCACCCTAGAGATAATTATGGAAGATACTCGGGGTCCGACAATGGGAGTATATACAGAATCTTCACAACAAGATCAGAGAACTTGAGAGCCGTCTTGGAGGAACATCTGGAAATCACTAGACTAAACCTTTACCTATTAGCTTTTGTATTATGTCTTAGCCATGAGTATGTAGCATATATAAGACACTTGTATTCCTTTTGTTGTACAACAAATTAACAAGTTACTTATGGCTATATGTGGTTGTAATATTATGTTATGTTATGGTATCAATAAAGGTTTTATAAGAAATTATTTGTTGTGGTTATGTTGTTATTACTTCTATACATTTACCTGGTTATTTGTTATAACATAACATGATCATTCTAAATATATTTTCTTGTGGAATTAATAGAAATATGGCGCGAACAAAAATTCCACCGAAACACCAGCACCCTCTATGTCCCAAGCTGATATCCAACAACTAGTTACAGACAGTGTTGCTGCATCACTCGAGAGGCAAGCAGCAACAATGGCCCGCTCTGGAAATACTGGCAGACCTAACGGAGAAAGCGAGATAGATATAACTCGTAGGTGTACTTACAAAGATTTTATGAACTGTAAACCCACCTTTTTCAAAGGAACAGAAGGAGCAACTGAGTTGGCTCGTTGGTTTGAGCGAACAAAGATGGTATTCATGAGGAGCGGTTGTCCTGACGACTGCAAGGTCACTTTTGCTACGGGGACTTTATTGGATGATGCCTTATCTTGGTGGAATGTTTCTGCCCAGACTATGGGTATTGGAGCAGCTTATCAACTCACGTGGGCTGACTTCAAGGAAAAGATGCTAAAGAAGTATTGTCCCCGCACTGAGATTAAGAAGTTGGAAGATGAGTTTCACCACCTGGTGGTAAAAGGAACTGATCTCAAGACTTACAACCGAAGGTTTCAGGAACTAGCAATGCTATGCCCAACTGTTGTACCTGATCTTGAGAAGACATTGGAAAAGTACACTGAAGGTTTACCTCGCAGTATCGAGGGGAATGTCACCTCATCAAAACCACAATCACTAGAGGAAGCAATTTCCATTGCTCAAACATTAATGGATCGGGAAGTCAAGCGTGGTTTCACCCAGGTAGGTAATGATCACAAAAGAAAGCTTGATGACAAAAGGACAACCCATCATCATAACAAGTACCCCAACCATAACACCTATAACAACAACAACCACAACCAAAACAACAACCACCACTACCAACAGAATCGAAACAACCATCACCAACAACAGAACCGAAGGCAGGAAGCTGCTAAAGCTTATGTAGCCGCACCTGCTGGAGGCGGTGGCTATGCTGGTAATCTACCCCTATGCAACCGATGCAAGATGCACCATAATGGGCCATGCTTTATTAAGTGCGGAAAGTGTCACAGAACCGGCCACAAAACCAAAGACTGTAGGGCTTCAGGTGCTAATTTACAGCCTGTAGAAGTGATATGCCACGGATGTGGTGATAAAGGACATTACAAAAATCGATGTCCCAAACAGAATGGCAACCAGAAAAACACGGCCCGTGCAAGAGCTTACGTGCTAGGAGATGTAAACACTCAGCACAACCCGGATGTGGTCACAGGTACGTTTTCTCTCAATCAACATTTAGCTAAAGTGTTATTTGATACTGGCGCTGATAAAAGCTTTATATCCATTACTTTCGCTTCTTTACTTAAACTCACCCCAACTGCCCTAGACAACACCTACAAAATAGAACTAGCTAATGGAAAATTAGTAAGCACTAACACTATAATCCAGGGTTGCACTCTGACTTTACTAAATCAATCTTTCAACATAGACCTTATGCCTATTGAACTCGGTAGTTTTGATGTTGTTATTGGTATGGATTGGCTGTCTAAGTATCATGCGAGAATAATATGTGACGAGAAGGTGGTTCACATCCCTTACAAGGGGGAAACATTGATCATTCGGGGTGATCGAATTAGGACTAAATTAAGCATTATCTCATGCCTCAAAACCATAAAGTATATCGACAAAGGATGTCACGCATTTTTAGCTTAAGTGACGGAGAAAAAGACGGACGAAAAACAGCTTGAAGATGTACCAATAGTAAGGGATTTTCCAGAAGTTTTCCCGAAAGAATTGCCTGGATTACCACTTGTTCGTCAGGTAGAGTTCCAGATTGATTTAGTTCCAGGAGCAACACCAGTAGCACGAGCACCCTACCGTTTGGCTCCGTCTGAAATGCAGGAGCTATCCAACCAACTGCAGGAGTTATTAGATAGAGGTTTCATTCGACCAAGCTCTTCACCTAGGGAAGCTCCGGTCCTGTTCGTCGAAAAGAAGGACGGATCTTTTCGGTTGTGTATTGATTACCGAGAATTGAACAAACTTACAGTAAAGAACTGATACCCATTACCGAGGATTTATGACTTGTTCGACCAACTACAAGGGTCGAGTGTTTATTCAAAGATTTATTTGAGATCGGGTTATCATCAATTACGAGTAAGGGAAGAAGATATTCCTAAAACGGTGTTCAGGATGAGATACGGTCATTACGAATTCCAGGTGATGCCATTTGGGTTGACCAATGCACCAGCTGTGTTTATGGATCTCATGAATAGGGTGTGCAAACCTTATCTAGACAAATTCATAATAGTGTTCATTGACGATATTCTCATTTACTCCCTCAATGAAGAAGAGCATGGGGAGCATTTGAGAACTATTTTGGAACTACTCAAGAAAGAACAATTGTACGCAAAGTTCTTGTTGGATCGATGTACTCTAACTAAACTAACTTAAATAGCTTGTTAAGGTTTAATAACCTCGGATAAATCCTAAGTTATTAACAGAGAAACACTGAGCAAACTCTATTAAGTATGCGGAATTTACTTAACAAAGCTAAGAAGAATAACTTTAACTTTGAATGATTTTATTAATAACTCTAACTCGCTTATTATGCGATCTTTAACAACTCTAATAATATCAAACTTCTCTAAAACTCTAATAATGTCGCAGATTCTAAACTTGTGAATTGCACCTCTAATACCAATCTAGAGGTCCTTTTATAGGCTCAAGGATATCCCTATTCGGTTTACAATTTGTATCCTTGTACGACAAGTAACCTAATAAAGAATATTCTAGAATTACAAGACTTTCTATAAACTAATATAACAGTTCTTTTAGTCTTGCAGTACTTTGACTTCCTCTTTAGCAGTACTTTGACTCTTTGACTTTTTCCAGTACTTTATCATTCTTCAGCACTTTCATATCCCAACAATCCTCCCCTAACTTGAATTCTACTAGCTTGACTTCAAGTTTCTTTGTGAATTTATCTTTAACAACTCAATCTTTGAGGAAAGATTATGTCTTAGTCTTTGGATTGTATCTCTGTAATTTTTGTGCTTGTATCAAAGTATCTTTAGAATTATTCTTTTATAACATCATCCAGCAAGCTCCATCTTTTCAGCAACACAGCAACAATTGACAATTTGTACATTAATTCAGTGTAAGTTGCAGTCTATTCTCATCACTTCCAGATGTGTTAACTTCTGAGAGAGGTGAATCATTGAAAATTTAATGGTTTTGAGTTCTCTTTACCAAAGCCATTAACTCTGTAGTAGCCAAATGTTTTGGTGTTTAAGACCATGGTACATTGATAACCATATGATTTTTAGCAAATCATTAGCTATCAACAGATTTGAGTTGTCTTTACCAAAACTGTACCCTTCTGGACTAGTTAGTTCTTTCAGCATGGTGAACTAATTACCATATAATGGTTTTTCCACAGCCTTTACCACAAGCCATTTTCTTGTGGGCTAGCCAACTCTTCACATTAACTGATATGGTGAGTTGATGACCATACAACTTATTAGCAAGTTGTTAACTAAAAACAGATTTGAGATATCTTTACCAGAGCCGATTGCTCATGGATTAGCCAATCCTTTTGTAACCATGGTGGGTTGATAACCTATTGATGTTACCATCTCAAAAACCATTTATTTTATTCAACCTTTGTTTCAATATATTTGTTACTTAACAAAAGGTTTCTTTCAAAAATTACTTAACTGGTTAAAAGCTGCAAGCAGTACTTTGATGAAAGTATTATTTGATCAGCAGTACTTTGAATAAAGTACTGATATTTCAAAAAGAATTTATTCAATTAAGATTCATACCAGTTATTCATCATCAGCAGCAATAGTAGTCCAATTGATAAACAAATTGACGACCATACAAGCAGTTTCATTGTCTTCTTCAACTTCCATTCCATGCTCTAGCATTCTCCTCAAAAGATCTGTCAGAAGAGGATATCTTCCGTCTGCAAACATGTGAATCATTGTCCCATTTTCCACCTCTAGAACATGAACCCAGATTCTTCAAAGAATCTCCACTAACAATCTCCCAATTTTCTCGATTTTTCAAATCTCAAGAAGGCCTTGTTCTTCGCTTCCCATACAGTTGTGAGATCTCCAAGCAATACTAAACCAATTCCTTCCGATGGATTATGTTCAAAATAAGCTCGCACCACATGATATAAATAAAACAAATCCACTCTATCTATGATGTGCAATAAATCCCATAGCTCGTTGAACACTCAAGCTTTCATCTTCTATGAAACATCGATAACTTCCATCTTTGGATTCCACAACTTCAAAAGCAATAATTTGAGATTTGTTCATTTTCATCTCAAAGATCATCTCGTTGTATACTCAAAATCTACTATTCTAAGATAATTCTTTAGCTCATCTCTAGTCTCGTATCTTAGCTCAACTTTCTTTCTTTGAGAACTGTATATCTTCAACTTCGCTTTTTCTTTTCTTTTAAACTTTTCTTTCTTTCTCGCTCATTCCAAGTAGCATCTTCTTTATAATCTTTGATACTTGCAACATCCTTCTTATAAGCTTCCCTAACGACTTCATATAAATTCTTCATCTCAAAATAATTAAACCTCTGCAATCCTTTATATCCTTGTTTCTTTAGATAAGCCATCATTGCATTTCGTCCTTAGCTCGATTTGGTCTTCTTCAGAGAAAAGAAACAGAATAGAGATTCTAATGTTTCAGCAGACTTCAAGATTCAATTTCTCTTGTAATTTCTCACCGCTTCTATTCGAGCTTCTTCACTTCCTTAGCTTTCTATCTTTGCATTTAATTCCTCTTGAATCTTTCTAGTCGCTTCCTCATTCATAGCAACTTGAGTAGCTCTTATTTGTGCTAAAATAGGTTTCTTTTTCTTCTTTGTCTCTATTAACTTGCCTTTACCTTTATCCTTTGTATCAATAATAGCTTGAGAAACTCTTGGTTGTTCCTCTTCTTGCACCCGGAATGGTAACACCTCTTGGTTTTGATAAATCTTGCAAAATCTCAAAGAATTGTATCATCATCACTTGTAGTGTGTATTCTTTGAGGTGTATCGACTTCCTCCGGTATGACAGCTTGTTCAAGGACCACTTCTTCTTCTAATACGAGAGTTGAAGGACCAGCCTTCCTCTTCAAAGTCTAACACCCTTGGTGTAACCAATTTTGTCTCAGAAGTTCCAAGAAAGCAATACTTTGATCATCGCACCTTGATCATCAAGATTTTGAATTTGATTATCAATGACTTGCTCCTCAGTTCCTTGAACTTCAGTCCTTTCTTGTTCTTCAATACCTTCAGGTTCATTCTCCTTAACAACATCTTCTTTCAAATTCTTTCTAAATTCCTCCCCAATTAGACAGAAGATTGTTTGTGAACCTTTTGGCGTTATGCCTTCCTAGACTGCCTTTACTCCTTCTTTTTAGATTTGACCCATATACGATGATGGTGAACTAATGGCCAGAAAAAATTCTTGAGTCGTCTAAACTTGAAAATTTAATGGTTTTGAGTTCTCTTTACCAAAGCCATTAACTCTGGAGTAGCCAAATGTTTTGGTGTGTAAGACCATGGTACATTGATAACCATATGATTTTTAGCAAATCATTAGCTATCAATGATTTGAGTTGTCTTTACCAAAAGTTGCACCCTTCTCGGACTAGTTAGTTCTTTCAGCATGGTGAACTAATTACCATATAATGGTTTTTCCACAGCCTTTACCACAAGCCATTTTCTTGTGGGCTAGCCAACTCTTCACATTAACTGATATGGTGAGTTGATGACCATACAACTTATTAGCAAGTTGTTAACTAAAAACGGATTTGAGATATCTTTACCAGAGCCGTTTGCTTATGGATTAGCCAATCCTTTTGTAACCATGGTGGGTTGATAACCTATTGATGTTACCATCTCAAAAACCATTTATTTTATTCAACCTTTGTTTCAATATATTTGTTACTTAACAAAAGGTTTCTTTCAAAAATTACTTAACGGTTAAAGTCGCAAGCAAGACTTTGATGAAAGTACTATTTGATCGTGAGACTTTGAATAAAGTATCGATATTTCAAAAGAATTTATTCAATTAAGATTCATACCGCTTATTCATCATCGCAGCAATAGTAGTCCAATTGATAAACAAATTGACGACCATACAAGCAGCTTTCATTGTCTTCTTCAACTTCCATTCCATGCTCTAGCATTCTCCTCATAAGATCTCTGTAAAGAGGATATCTTCGTCTGCAAACATGTGAATCATTGTCCCATTTTCCACTCTAGAACATGAACCCGCATTCTTCAAAGAATCTCCACTAACAATCTCCCAATTTTCTTGATTTTTCAAATCTCAAGAATGCCTTGTTCTTCGCTTTCCCATACAGTTGTGAGATCTCCAAGCAATACTAAACCAATTCCTTCGATGGATTATGTTCAAAATAAGCTCGCACCACATGATATAAATAAAACAAATCCACTCTAGCTATGATGTGCAATAAATCCCATAGCTCGTTGAACACTCAAGCTTTCATCTTCTCTATGAAACATCGATAACTTCCATCTTTGGATTCCACAACTTCAAAAGCAATAATTTGAGATTTGTTCATTTTCATCTCAAAGATCATCTCATAGAATACTCAAAATCTACTATTCTAAGATAATTCTTTAGCTCATCTCTAGTCTCGGATCTTAGCTCAACTTTCTCTTTCTTTGAGAACTGTACATCTTCAACTTCGCTTTTTCTTTTCTTTTAAACTTTTCTTTCTTTTCGCTTCGTCCAAGTAGCATCTTCTTTATAATCTTTGATACTTGCAACATCCTTCTTATAAGCTTCCTAACGACTTCATATAAATTCTTCATCTCAAAATAATTAAACCTCGCAATCCTTTATATCCTTGTTTCTTTAGATAAGCCATCATTGCATTTCTATCCTTAGCTCGATTTGGTCTTCTTGGTAGAAAAGAAACAGAATAGAGATTCTAATGTTTCAAAGACTTCAAGATTCAATTTCTCTTGTAATTTCTCACCGCTTCTATTTCGAGCTTCTTCACTTCCTTAGCTTCTCTATCTTTAGCATTTAATTCCTCTTGAATCTTTCTAGCTGCTTCCTCATTCATAGCAACTTGAGTAGCTCTTATTTGTGCTAAAATAGGTTTCTTTTTCTTCTTTGTCTCTATTAACTTGCCTTTACCTTTATCCTTTGTATCAATAATTGCTTGAGAAACTCTTGGTTGTTCCTCTTCTTGCACTCCTGGAATGGTAACACCTCTTGGTTTTGATAAATCTTGCAAAATCTCAGCAATTGTATCATCATCACTTGCAGTGTGTATTCTTTGAGGTGTATCGACTTCCTCCGGTATGACAGTTGTTGAAGGACCACTTCTTCTTCTAATACAAGAGTTGAAGGACCACTTCCTCTTCAAAGTCTAACACCCTTGGTGTAACCAATTCTTGTCTATAAGTTCCAAGAAAAGCAATACTTTGATCATCGCACCTTGATCATCGACTTTGAATTTGATTATCAATGACTTGCTCCTCGGTTCCTTGAACTTCAGTCCTTTCTTGTTCTTCAGTACCTTCAGGTTCATTCTCCTTAACAACATCTTCTTTCAAATTCTTTCTAAATTCCTCCCTAATTAGACAGAAGATTGTTTGTGAACCTTTTGGCGTTTGGCCTTCCTAGACTGCCTTTGCTCCTTCTTTTTAGATTTGACCCATATACGATGATGGTGAACTAATGGTCAGACAAAATTCTTGAGTCATCTAAACTTGAGCTTCAACTTCTTAATCTGTTTAGCTTGAGCCTCAGTAGTCTTTTTTTTTAACTTGACTAACTCCCTTGTCAAAACAAAATTATCCAATATCAAACCTTCACGAGGTATAGTATGTGGATCATCTCCTTGAATTGGTGAATGTTCCTCTGGTTGAGAAGAAGGAACAGATTGTTGTGGAGATGGAGAAGGTGAACCGCAACATCTTCTTGAACTTCAAGATTGGAGAAGCAAGACTTGAGATGCAAGACCTTCTTGAAATGCAAAGACTTTGAGAAGCAAGATTGCAGATGCAAGATTGCGGATGCAGACCTTCACTATCTTCATCTTCTGCAAAGATCGCTCTAACAACTTGAACAACTTCCATCATAGAAGTAGTTAAGGAGTGACCCTTCCAGTGAATAAATCACTCTTCCTAGCCATAAAGGTGAATATCTTGGCTTGTTGTACCACAACAGGTAAAAGATTTGTAGGTTTAGGTACATCTGAAAGTTGTTTATTGAGAAATACTTGAACAAACCTCGGATACATCAACCATTTTGAACCATGAGTGATGTATGAAAGCATTCCATCTAGAATTAGCCTTGAAAAATTGAAAACACGATCAGTAGCCAATCCTACTATAGCAGATGATATGTTAGATCCAAATTGCTCCCATGAAGTACTTTTAGCACTAATACAATGAAGCAACACATGCACTAAAAACTTCCATTGAGGACAAAATAGTTGTTTCCTGAATGTTTGTTCTGTTAAAGACCCTTCATAACCAATGTGTCCAAAAGTATCCCAAATAAGTTGTTTATCAAAACGAACAGCCCCATCTTCATCATTAAACAATAAATCTTATCGAATAGAGGCTTCAGTAACCTTGATATTTCTTCCAGCAACCCTAGCATGAAGATACTGTTCATCATTCTCCATATGAACCCTAGTTGTTTCCCAAAATTGCTGAATCCAGGGCTCAATAACATCTGGTTCTACTAACAACGCATAACTAATCGGCGATCCAGTAAGAAAATCAATAATGTCACGAAAGAGCACATTAGCTTCAGACTTGTCTAAATTAGCCACCATATTGTGCTTTGAAACTGTATTACGATTCGCCATTGAAGATTATGTTATCCCAATAAGAGATACGCCGAGTAATATAGGTGAAAGTGAGAGAAATATGGAAAAGATTCTAAAGTATCAATATGAGAGGAAAATCGAGAGTATTTATTTATAGGTGAGATTTAAAAATCATGTTCTTAATAACAAAGTTACCGTTAGTAATAATAACCCTCAATATTACCGTTAGAACAATATTTTAATAAGACAAACAAGATTTCCACGTATGCAAGATTTTCCAAAGCAAGATTTCCAAGCAAGACATTCATAAAAAAGTACGTTTCCATTCTCTTCCTTACAATAGCATAGACACTAACATCTTCCCCTCAAATAATGCATAGGACTATATGTACACTAAATAGTCCTCCCCTTAAATGTAGCTCAGTAGTTGATCATGCCAATACTCACCACCAAGTGAGTAAATCTAAAAACATCAAATCCTTTGGTGAGTAAATCAGCTACATTATCATCTGTATGCACCTTGACAACATTAATGAGCCTATGCTCATAACAATCTCGATGAAGTGGTGCCTAATCAATATGCTTGGTCTTGGAATGATAAACCTGGATTCTTCACAATACAAATAGTTCTCTCATTATCAATATTGATGAAAGTATTTTGAAATTAAACCCATTATCCAAGAGTTGATTATGCATCCACAAAACTTGTCCACAACGACTTGCAGACCACATATTCAACTTTCAAGAGAGGATGTTGCTGCAATTGTTTGCTTTTACACTACCATGAAACTAATCTTCTTCCAAGATATTGGCATCCACCGTGGTTGATCTTTCGTCATAGTTGTCACCGCATAATCACTATCTCGAAAAAGCTTCCAAGTGAAAAGGTGAATCCTTGGATACCACAACCCTAACTTAGGTTGTTGTTTCAAATAATGTAAAATTCTCTTTATTGCATTCATGTGAGAAATCTTTGGTGAGACTTGATATCTTGCACATAAACAAACCGCAAACATGATATCGCCTTGATGCGAGAAGATACATAAGACACCCAATCATTGATCTCAGATAACTTGACTTCAATTGGTTGTCCATCTTCATCCTTGCCCAATGAGTTAATTGATTTAATAGGTGTAGTAATGTGCTTCATGTCATCAAAATTGAACTTCTTAAGTATGTCGTTACATACTTGTCTTGACTTATGAAAATTCCTTCCTTTGACCGCTTAACTTGAAGTCCCAAAAGAAAGTTAACTCACCCATTGAACTCATTTGAAATTCTTTTCGCATCACCGCTCAAACTCCTTGACCATGGACTATTTAGTAGCTCCAAATATGATATCATCAACATAAACTTGTACTAACATGATATCCTTCTTGTCTTTCTTGATAAACAAAGTCTTATCAATAGTTCCTCTCCTATAACCATGTTGCAATAAAAAGTAGAAAGCCTTTCATACCAAGCTCTAGGTGCTCGATGTAAGCCATACAAAGCTTTGACAACTTTGTAAACTTTGTTTGGATGTTTGGGGTCTTCAAAACCAGGAGGTTGCTTGACATATACTTCCTCGGTAATAGTGCCCAGAGAAAGGCACTTTTGACATCCATTTGATAAACACGAAATCCCATATAAGAAGCTAAAGCAAGAAATATTCTAATAGCTTCTATCCTTTGCTGTGAGCAAACACTTCATCATAATCTACTCCTTCTTCTTGTCTGTAGCCTTGTGCAACTAACCTTGCCTTATTTTTATAACATTACCTCTTTCATCTCTCTTGACTCGAAAACCCATCTCGTTCCAATAACTCTCTTCCCATCTGGAAGATCACATAATACCCAAACTTCTTGAAGTTTGAATTGTAGCAGTTCTTCTTGCATAGCTTCAACCCAACTTTCTTTAGTCAATGCTTGAGCAATATTCTTGGGTTCCTCTTGAGAAATAAAACAAGTAAATAGACATGTTTGATGGTCCTTATGATTCAGCCTGTTCTGTTTATAGACAAAGCTAAGTAAAGCATTATGAGGTTTAGTAAAACTCTTAGCTTTGTGTCTTGTCATCACTCCAGAAGTAGAAGGACCAATGATTTGATCAGTAGGATGATTCTTATGAATTCTTAAGTTTGGAGACTGTGGAACTCCATAAGTATCATCCAAATTAGTTAAATTAGCATCTTCATTGGAATCTGAGAAAATACCTTCATGTTCAAACTCATCATCAGTTTCCTCTAATCCAGGCATGGTAGGATCATCCAAATCATCCAAAGTCGGTAATCGTGCAAAGAAGACTTTGTTCAAAATCTTGTCAAAAAATCGTGATAGGATTCTGCAGTTTTGTTCTTTTCTTTGCCTCTTCATAAGCTCTTCTTTGATCATCAGTGTAAGAATGTGCTAAAACATCTTGAAGAAGCAACTGATTAAGTTCTTCTTGAATAGATTGATCCTCAGCAGACAATGAGGATTTTGGCTTATCAGTACTTTTCTTTGGTTCCACAGTGATTGGTTCTTCATCAGGAACAACATCAGGACTAATATTAACTCCATGAACAACATACTGTAAATCTTCTTCATTGTGTACAGGTTGATTTTTTTCTCTAACAGGTACATAGTTCATGGAAGGAGTTAAGATTTCAAGATCAAACATCCAATCAGGACCTTTCCCTTTCTCATTGTCTTGATCTTCTAAAACTCAACATGAAGACAATCTTGAACCTTCTTAGTGACTCATTGTACACTCTAAATCCCTCATCGTTGGTGCAAGAACCCAATAAATAACCTTCTTCCGACTTGCCATCAAACTTACCCAGATTATCAATTGTATTCAAAATAGTAAGAGGGCATCCAAAAGGCTTCATAAATCGAATGTTGGGTTTGTTGCCCATCGCCAACTCATAGGGTGTCTTCATCTATGGTTTGGTGATGAAACTCATAAGTACATAGCAAGCAAGCAAGATTTGACCAGCCGTAATTGAATAGGTAGTTGTGAATCGCTAACATTGTTCTTGCCGCTTCAATCAAAGTCCTATTCTTTCTCTCGCAACACCATTCTCATTGTGGTGTTCTTGCAACATTGAACTCCCTCTTGATTCCTTTGTTTGCACAAAATTCATCCATAAGCTTGTTCTTGAATTCGGCCCATTGTCACATCTAATACCTCTAACCTTGAGTCTCAATTGGTTTTCAAGTGCTATTATGAGAGTCTCGAATAGCATCAAAAGTATCATCTTTAAATCCCAAGAAAAATACCCAATCGAATCTATCGCAATCATCTGTTACAACTAAGCAAGATTTTTCTTGTTTAAACTTGCCACGTAAACAGTCCAAACAAATCCATATGTAACAGCTCCAAAGGTTCTCTAATAGTCCTCTCCTCAAGCTTCTTGCATGAAGCTTTGTGTTGTTTACCCTTCTTGCACGTCAAACAGGAGTGATCATTCTTGTAAGTCTTTGAAGGTAAACCTCTGACTAAATTCCCTTTGACCAGTTTGTTGATATTCTTGAAATTTACATGGCCCAATCTTCTATGCCACTGATGTGCTTCTTCAGATGTTGCTTTTGCCACCAAACATGTGGCTCTTCCACAAGAATGTAGACTCTTCATAGCTAAACTGTACACATCATTAGTTCTTGGTACTCTAAGCACTACCAAGTTATCATCAATGTGCTCGAATTCGTGAGAGAGGATGAGACATTCGTGTCGATGAATAACACGGATGCTTTTATCACATATTTGAGAGATCGACAATAGGTTGAACTTGAGATCCTTCACATATCTAACATTCTCAAAATCAATTCGCCCCGCCTCGATGGTTCCTTTTCCAAGAATTCTTCCTCCATTGGGATCATTCCCAAATGCAACTCTTCCTCCACTAATAGATCAAAATCGCATGTAATCTCTTTGTCTCTGTCATACTTCCGAGCAACCACTATCCACAATCGATGATCTTTAAGCTCCTCTTCCGGGTTGCCCGCACAAGGATAAAAGAGTTAGTGACTTTTAGGAACCCAAGCCACATCGACTTGTGTTCCCATTGTAGAGTTACAAACTCAAATTCTTTGAGTATGTAATTTCCATCGTTTTTCAAAACATGATCCAAAATTATCTTTTGATTTTTAGCATGTGGATTTTCAAAACTTTCGAATTTTCAATAGAACTCTCTTTGAAAATTCATTCTTTTCTTGTATCACAAAACATCGATTCACTTTTTGTTGAAAGTATTGTTTGTCCTCAAGAAGATTTCTCTCTTAACCCATTCGGTTTTAACACTTGGTTCTCGTGATCTAGATCCCCATGTGAATTGTAATACCTTCTAGGTTGATAGTAATGAGATCTCCTAGGATACCAGAAGAAGTGTTAGCGATTACCTTGTTTTATGGGAACAATGCTTTGAGAAAGCATTGCGTGTGAAGGTACCGGTGATCTAGAAAAGGTCTTCTCGGTGAGGTACCTATGATCCGTGAGAAATTTATGTGATTGATCCTAATTGAACTATTCCAAATTGGTTTGGTCTCTAGGTTTCGGTTGGCGCACTGTTCTTTGGAAATTTTCTAAGGTATTCGAGTGATGTTCACAATCCTTAATTAAATGAGTAGGACTAAAACACACAAAACACGCTTTTGACCCATACTCTCAAAGTGACTTCTTCTATGGCTATGACCAAAACTATTATTCCTTCTAGGTGAATGATTAAACTTGTTTTGACCAAAATTATCCCAAAAGGTTTAGCAAGATCTGCTTTGAAAAGATTTTCCTGAAGGTACTGCTTGTGGAGTAGTACTTTGAGTTGAAGGTACTGTTTGACTTTGAACATTGTTTTCAGTAGTTTGTTTTGGGGTTTCAGACCTAGATTGACCAATAAGCTTTTTCCTAAACTCTAAACTGTCTACTCCAAAACGAGATACATCGTGCATTATGGGTTGATGACTACCTATGGGATGTGGGACAACATGATAACCCTTATCTTTCTTATATTCGAGGTGGTTCACAAAGTGAATCCTCATTACTAGATGTGTCTACATAATTAATGAGTTCATCATCACTAGTGGTTATATCCTCTAGGTCATCACCGATTGATTATCTTCTATGGTATCAAAGTCCATACCAAATCCTAAGCCGTTCTAATATATGATCTTCTCTGCTTTTTGAACATAAGTAACATGTGATGACTGATTCTTTCCAGCATCAAACTTTGCTAACAAATCATCTCTTTCCTTAGTTAATTTCTATTTCAAAGAATTTGACAATTGATTTTCCATTCACTTAGTTTTAACTGGTAATCCTGTTGTTCATACTTTTTAGCCCAAGCCATTTCATTATTTTCATGTGTTATAATTTTAGCTTCCATAAACTCTAAGGTTATTTGATAACCAGCTACCTCAGACCTAGCCCTAACACAATTATCTCTTTCAATCACATAACTGCCAAGTAATTTTTGATAAAAATCATGACAATTTGAGCATACCTCGGAGATAGGGGTTGAACTTGATGAAGTAGCCACCATTGCAAGCAGAACAGGATCATCTTCACACTCCAAGCTCCAATCAAATCCTCCAAAACCATCTCCGGATTCCAAAGCAAAGATGATCGCCTTCCTCATCAAAGACAAGTGCTCGGTCCAATTCTTCATCGAATCTTTAATCGCTTCTTCCATCGCTACCATACAAGGTGGGTCACTAGTTCATCATCAAACTCTTCACCCACCAACCTCGATAAATTCTATTGAGCAACCAAGGCCTTTGTTTCAAGAATGGGATTTCTTTGAGTTCCATCTTTGGTTTTCACCAACCTGCTTGCTTGATACTTAGCAAACCTTCACTCCCTTGCAAAGTGTCCATTCTTTTGACAATTGAAGCATTCAATTTTGGATTTGTCAAAAGTGATTCCCTGCTTTGGTTTGAAGTCAATGCTCTTTCCTGCTTTCTTCATGTACTTCTTGATCCTTGCGTTGATCAAAGCAACTTGCCACCGATATCAATTTCTTCTAAAGCATCATCGTCAACTGGAGAGATCTACTTCATAAACAAATGTAAAGAAGCTTGTTGTGCAAAGAAAGAGCACACAACCTCATCCGAGTGCATGGTAGTAGTTGGTGGGGCTTCTTGAGCATAGGTGGGGGTGTAAACAGCAGAACTTTGAGCAACGGTATTTTGAGAGGAGAAGCAAGATTTTGGTAGAAGTAACGCCTCTTTCGATGATAGAAAAGCAATACTGTGAGATTTGGAACTGGTTTGTCCATTCATCTCATGCTCATACACCTTCAGATGATTGTCCATAACATCCAAGCCTGGTTGTCCTCTGATCATGGTAGCAATCACATGCCATGTGGATGGCAAACTTCTTAAGAACTTCAGATTGGCATCTTCAACTGATACTTCTGCCTTGTATAACTCCAACATGTTGAGGAGATTTTGAAATCTATCATATGCAGCATCAAGACTCTCTCTTTCACCAACAATGAAAGTTTCAAACTGTTGTTTCAGTAGATTTCTGTGCATCTTCTTAGAAGCTTCATTCCTCCAATCTGGTCTTGAGAGAGCCCAGAGTCGCTTAGCATCTTTAGCATCATGGAACTTGAGAAGATGACCATCGGAATGGCGACAAGAGAATGTTGAGTGCCTTCTCTTGATTCCTTAAGGTTGTTGATGGTAAGACCGCTTTAGGTGCTTTGGGTTGTCCAGAAAATCAATAGGTTCGAACTTCTTCATTACCATTAACAATTACATTCCATAGAGCATGGTGCGTAATGGCAATGTACTACCTCATCTTCATACACCATAGATCGATTCGCCTTCTTGATGACAGAATCCTCATTGAAGTGATGGAAGGTGGTGGAGCAGTAATCGATCGACATCTTTAGGTTTTGTTGTAGTGGGATTTTAGGGTTTCTTCTTAGTCAGAGTTTCCACACAAGCTCTGATACCACTTGTTGGATCGATGTACTCTAACCAAACTAACTTAAATAGCTTGTTAAGGTTTGATAACCTCGGATAAATCCTAAGTTATTAACAGAGAAACACTGAGCAAACTCTATTAAGTATGCGGAATTTACTTAACAAAGCTAAGAAGAATAACTTTAACTTTGAACGATTTTATTAATAACTCTAACTTTGCTTATTATGCGATCTTTAACAACTCTAATAATATCGAACTTCTCTAAAACTCTAATAATGTCGCAGATTCTAAACTTGTGAATTGCACTCTAATACCAATCTAGAGGTCCTTTTATAGGCTCAAGGATATCCCTAGTCGGTTTACAATTTGTATCCTTGTACGACAAGTAACCTAATAAAGAATATTCTAGAATTACAAGACTTTCTATAAACTAATATAACAGTTCTTTTAGTCTTGCAGTACTTTGACTTCTTCAGCAGTACTTTGACTTCCTCTTTAGCAGTACTTTGACTCTTTGACTTTTTCTAGTACTTTATCATTCTTCAGCACTTTCATATCCCAACAGTTCTCCAAGTGTGATTTTTGGATTCGCACTGTACAGTTTCTTGGGCACGTAATCGATCAGCATGGAATTCATGTAGATCCTTCCAAAATCGAAGCAGTCAAGAATTGGCCGACACCTACCTCACCTACGGAGGTACGTCAATTTTTAGGACTTGTTGGATATTACCGGAGATTCATAGAAGGATTTTCAAAGATTGCCAAATCTTTGACTGAATTAACCCAAAAGAACAAGAAGTACATCTGGGGAAAAGATCAGGAGGAAGCATTTCAGCTACTAAAGCAAAAGCTTTGCGAAGCTCCAATTCTAGCATTACCTGAAGGGAGTAGCGATTTCGTTGTTTACTGCGACGCATCACATCAAGGTTTGGGCGCTGTATTAATGCAAAGAGAGAAGGTCATTGCTTATGCATCACGACAGCTCAAACCGCCTGAGAAGAATTACACAACACATGATCTGGAACTGGGAGCAGTAGTATTTGCTCTTAAGATCTGGAGGCATTACTTGTACAGTACAAAGTGTATTGTATTCACCGATCACAAGAGCCTTCAACATATTCTTGATCAGAAAGAATTGAATATGAGGCAACAACGTTGGTTAGAGTTGCTAAGTGATTACGATTGTGAAATTCGTTACCATCCTGGAAAAGCAAATGTGGTAGCAGATGCTTTGAGCAGGAAAGAACGAATTAAGCCTCTTCGAGTCAGAGCCTTAGTCATGACCATTAATCTGAATTTACCGTCTCAAATTCTCCAGGCGCAGTCTGAGGCAATGAAAGAAGAGAATATTCAGGTTGAGAATTTACGAGGTATGGACAAGATGTTTGAAAGTCGTTCCGATGGAACTCGTTGCATAAAGAACAGAAGCTGGGTACCACATTATGGTGATTTACGAAAAGATGTATCAGGACCTTAAAAATTTTACTGGTGGCCAAACATGAAGGCTAATATTGCTGAGTATGTTAGTAAATGTTTGACATGTTCACGAGTGAAGGGGGAACATCAAAAGCCGTCCGGCTTGTTGATTCAACCAGAGATTCCTGTGTGGAAGTGGGAGAGAATAACAATGGATTTTATCACCAAGTTGCCTAAGACGTCAAGTGGTTATGATACAATTTGGGTCATCATCGATCATCTCACGAAATCAGCGCACTTCTTGCCAATCAAGGAGACTGATGAAATGGAAACCCTTGCGAAGTTGTATCTAAAGGAGATAGTTTCACGACACGGAGTGCCAATTTCCATTATCTCGGATCGTGATGCTCGTTTCACATCTCGATTTTGGCAATCACTCCAAAAGGCTTTAGGCACTAAATTAGACATGAGTACTGCTTACCACCCTCAGACCGACGGACAAAGCGAAAGAACCATTCAAACATTGGAAGATATGCTGAGGGCGTGCGTAATAGATTTTGGAAAAGGATGGGATAGACACTTGCCTTTGGCAGAATTCTCATATAACAACAGTTACCATGCCAGCATCAAGGCAACACCGTTCGAAGCACTTTATGGACGAAAGTGCCGATCACCCGTGTATTGGGCCGAGGTAGGAGAAGCTCAACTCATCGGACTGATATCATCCAGAAACCACCGATAAGATAGTACAAATTCAAAGAACATCCACAAGTCGCACGAGATAGGCAAAAGAGTTTACCGACGTAAGGCTAAAGCCTATGGAATTTGAAGTTAGAGACAGGGTTATGCTAAAAGTATCACCATGGAAAGGTATGGTTAGGTTCGGAAAACGGGGAAAATTAAATCCTAGATACATAGGACCATTCAAGATTCTGGAAAGAATAGTTCCTGTAGCCTATAAACTCGAGCTTCCTATAGAGCTCAGTAACATACACCCAACCTTCTACGTTTCCAACCTAAAGAGGTGTTTGTCGGATGAAACACTTGTCATTCTGATGAAAGAACTCCAACTCAACGATAAGCTCAATTTTGTAGAAGAACCCGTGGAGATCATGGATAGGGATGTTAAGCAGTTAAAACGAAGCCGAATCCCTATCATTAAGGTTAGATGGAATTCTAAGGTAGGACCAGAATTTACTTGGGAACGGGAAGATCAATTCCGTAAGAAGTACCCACACCTATTCTCCAACACCGCAACCAACACCGAGTGAATCTCAAGGACGAGATTCCATTTAAGGAGGGGAGACTGTAACCACCGGTAAAAATCCGCCTTTATATTAATAATAATCCATTTTCTATGTACATTTTTTTTCTTTCTACAACTAGATAATAAGCCGCACTCACAAACTGCTCACTTGCATAGTTAATGCCTTTGATATGCACACTCTTAAGTGACAATGGGAGTCTGACCACAATGTCTTGCTTGAAACTTCCCAGCATGGTCACCCATGCCAGTTGTGTCGTCACACGAGCTACGTGATGTCTGGTATATATTATCCTTATATCATTAGCATCATTTCCAATAGAATGTTACTATATAAATTAGGGTTTTCTTAAAGCTTTGATTTATAACAATTTTGATACTATGTCATAAACCCTAAAGTACAAACCCTTAAAATTAATGTATAAGTTTACAAGGCATAAAAACCCTAACTCTAGAGTATTTTCCGGTTAAAACCCTAGTTTGCAAACCATATGATTTTATGTAAATGAAATCACAAGCTAAAATTAAAAATACATATGAAACTTTTACAAATTACCAAAGTACAAGTTTATCAATGCCAATTTACAATCAATAATACATCAACCATAAACCTTTATTTATATTTATTTTCACTTAAATAAACCTAAACTAGTATTTATCTAAAATAAATTAGAAAACCTAACTAAGTTTTTACACCACTACACTATAGGTACAACATGCAAAGGCCTAGGTACTACCCCCTAAAGCCTAAAGCCCCCCCCCTTGTTACCTTAGTTAGAATTGAACTAGACATTTACCATTTAGTTTCCTATATACTACTTGTAATTACCCTAAACACAATTATTTACTTACACCATAGAGTAACACATCATCCCTTTTACCATGAGATTTTACCATGGTCAAAGATTAGGGGCACAACCCATGGTTGGAAATCAGCCACCCTACGCCACCTTAATCTTCATCACATGCCACCTTACAAACTCCAAGGCACTACCTCACCATGTCTCATTCTTCCATAAACCTGATAACTACAATTTTCTAGAAACATACTCCTTTTATCTATATATAGCGACACACACATTGCCATTTTTATCATCACCATTCGAACCATGCAAAGCCATACACACTCATATACATTTTGAACTAGAGCACACTCATATACATTCTGAACTAGAGCCACTATTAGAAACAAAAGAAAGAGGTAACAAAGTCCAGGAGAAGGGAAGGAGTTTGGGTTTATATAAGCATTTCATTGGTTGGACTTTCAGCTAGCTTGAGTCCTAGAGCCTAGTAAGTACTCCAACCTTTTCCTAAATCATTTTATACATTCAATAACACATATACATGATATTGGATTAGTGTCATGTGGAAAACAAGGTCAAAAACCACTTTTCATTTTCTTTCTGTAACTGGCGTGCTCAAAGATAAACACCCTCTTTTGGTGCGTTTTTCTCAAAAGTTATAACACTTTAGGAGTCCTTAGATCAAGCTAAATAAACACTTAGTATAATAACTAACACCCTATAATTTTATATTAAATGTATGCATGTTTATGTTTTCTGCTACTTGTCTTGACGCCAAAACAGGCCCAACCCCCTACTTGCGCCCCATTTATTTACAGTAAAGTACCTTTGTGAACACCAGCTAGGACACTCTAAAATTCCCCCCTAACCTGGTTGAAAAGCCTAGTTGTCATGCATAAAAACGGCACTTCATTAGGGCCATAAGTCCTAAAAACCAAAAGTCCTTTACAACCGGTCTTTGGGAAAAACTTGGGATTTTTGAAAAATTCGATTATGAACAATCTTAGAAACATTGAAAATGAGTTAAACAACATTTCAAAAGGTTGCATGCAAAAGATATAAAGTTTTATGGTAGGAAAACGAAATTTTAAATTTTTCAAAACTGGCCTAAGTAGACCTTTTCCATAATTGATATCTCGTTAGATAAAGGGTTGTTAAGTATGAGAGTTATACCATTTTAAAGAGCTCGCTGTAAAGATTTTAAAGCCCCAATTACGTCTTTAAAATCTCTTATAGTCTCTTTTATAATTAACCAAAAAGAAGGTGACTCGTGAGATTTTCATAAAAAGACCTTGCATGCATTTTTCAAAATTTGAGTCGTAGGAGTTATAGAATGTTAGATAATGACTTAAAAAGAGTTAATTAACATATTACAATGTCCCTAGGTGACACCTTAAAAGTTAATGAGTCAAAAATGAAATTTCCTTAAAACGCGTCGTGGCCATGTTCATGGACTTGTTTCTCTCTAACCAAAGATGACTAAGATATGAGACCTATACCATTTAGAAGATCTTACAGCAAAGTGTTTAAAGGATCAAATGCGTTGTAAATACATTGGCTTGCCTCGTGTAAAATTTGTCCTCGTTTGGCCCTGTTATCGCCCAAAACCAACAATTTTCACAAAAGGCACCTAACCCCCCTACTTTAGGACATCATTGCGACCAAACCGTAAGAGCTTAAGACTTCTAGTTTGAACCATTAGAAAGACCACCAGACAAACTCTTGAAGGGATCAAGAACGTAGTAAAAAACTTTTAAGGCCTCGCTTATATTTACCATTACTTTTGTCAATTTAGGCCTAAAACAAGTGAACTTTTCTTATAAAACGACAAGTATAAAAATTGTAATTTTTTTTAAAGATAAAGTTTTCTTGGGCTAAAATTATAATTTCTTCAAAGTTAATTATACAAGGTCTGATTTTGTCAATAACCTATAGTTGAGGGTTTAAAGTGTCATTTTTGAAAGTGCAAGGGTAAAAACCGTAAATATTTAAAATTATAAATTATAACATTTTGGAAACATAAAATATTTAACAACTTGGGTTTCGATAAAATTTAATATCCATCATCCGAGCCATAAAAATAAGAAAGATAAGTATTGCTAATTTTTGAAGAGACTTCATGTTACCTAAATATCGATAAAGCATCATTATCACATAAATTTGAAACTCGAATACTAAAAACATGACATACCAACTCAGGTCGCGATTCGGAGCAGTTTGTTCATAGTACTTAATTTGTTTTCCATCTAGACTACGATAACACCAAGGTGAGTTCATAGTCCCACTTTTACATATCTTTTTCTAACTCGTGGGGAGATACATGCTACAAACCCGAACACAAGTATTTTTCTGTATGCTATCTTGATTGATATTGCCTAAGTACCTGCTGTTGCCACTAAAAGTCCCTCATATCATGAACCATTAATCACTTACGTGTGAACGCGAATATAGTGAATAGATCTATTGGCAGTTGACGCCCCATTTGTGTTAGCCGGATAGGTAACCAAATGCACTTTATTTGAGAATACTAGGAGAATGGCAAAATCCTACGGAGGGCATTGTTGCTCACATCATCACTATGATGTTTGTAACTTACGTCATTATTATGACGCGTTCGTGTTAAGGTTTGCGTGTCATGAGACTTAGGGCAATATATTGTACTGCAATATTACTAATTTTACTACTACTTATCTTGTGTTCAACTTATTATTATTCAACCACTATGGATTCACTCAACCTTTGTGTTGACTTTTTAGCATATTTTATCTCAGGAAACTAGATCACGACCTGGCACTGAGTGGCTATGGACTTTCTTATAAAAAGGGCGTCCATTTTGTTATCATTCACCATAATAAAACTATGTATTTCAGTATTTCCGTTGGGACCTTTATTTTGTAAAACTCTGATTTAAATAAATGAATGATAACTGTTTTATCTAAAACGTCTCTTTCAAGCCGTTTATCTATTATTATGACTGTGATCCATGAAGTAATACCCTAACCTTAATTCCGCTGCGTATATCGAATTTGGGGGTGTTACAGATATAATCTCTCTTTCCACATTGTGTGAAACAGAGGGTCTTCATTGACAGTGTCCTAATGAGATTTATTAGATGATCTCGTGGCTCTAGACTCAATAGTGCACATTTGGTTCCTATGCCGGAGACTAGGGAGAGGGTCTCCTTATTCAATATCAACCATCTCTAAGAGAAAGTCGATAGATAATGTAGGTTCCCCGTGAGAATGAAACAAGTCCTTTTAAGAGAAACTTGAGTAGCTTGGGAAGTTGTAGAGCAAAGCCGTCATCGGGTCCATGACGTCTTGTCTTCAATACCGTGTTACCTTGGTAACCACCAAGAGTATATGTATTGAACCCGATTTACGCCTAAGGTTGAATTAATGGAGGGCTATTTCTTTTTACACTTTTCTCATTCAATTCTTTTTCATTCTTCAACCCCTTCAATGCTTACCGAGACTTCATAACTAGAACCTTGTTGGGTTTATTCCAGTACTAGCTCAGCCTCAGTCCGCACTCTTCCCGTTTCTCACTTTTCTCCTTTTTTTCATCATGCCTAAGGACTTCTACACTATCTAGTGAATTGTCCCTGGGTAGATCCCTCCGGCTCTGGCGGGATCGTGGGAACGAATACCTAACCTAACCATCCTTATATCACCATACATAAAGTAAATTTGGTCGGTCTTTTTGGTATTCTTCATCTGTCATTGGAACCAATTGAAAATTATTTGAAAAATCAATCCAGATACTTGTGATATATTATCAAAGCATTTTGTACCTGAATTGTTTTTGATATTTCAGAAAATGAGCTCCCCCTCAACATATGCTTCGTATATTTGAAATCATTTTAGCACATGGAGGCACATATCTACATCACCTTCCCGATCAATATTCGTATTTTTCATACTTAGTTAAAGATATTTTTGGGAAAGAATGTGGTTTTCACAAAGTTGCTCCCCCTCAATATGTGCATCGAGATTCGAAAGTGTTTTGCACATATAAGGGAAAACATGCGCATTGAAACAAATCAATCACGTTTCAATCCTTTTTGGTTTGAAATAGATGCTCCCCCTCAACATGTGCATGGAAAAATTTAAATCGTTTGGCACATGTAGGGAGGAGAGCTTGTAAATCACTATAAAACCATTTATCGAATTATCAGTTTAAATCCAATTTAAATCACAAATTCTCCCCCGATCACAATTTTCAAATCATTTAAGACTTGTGATCTCTATAGATTTAAATTGTTTTTTAAAGCTTTTGAGGAGAATTGTGACTTGCTTGTGAAAACATGCTTGAGTATCTTTTGAAAACATGACATAAACCTTGGTCTGAACCAATTGTACAAATAACCTTTTGATATACATGAAATCATTCTCCCCCTCAATCAATGACATAAGTATTGATTGAGAGATAGAGATTTTGACAAATGTCAAGTCCAGATGATTTTCAAAAAATAGAGTCCGAGTTATTTTTATTAGTTTTCAGTTAGATAACAAATATTTTTCAGAAGAATTTATAGAAGGAAAAATATTTATGAAGGAAACATTTGTTTTTAGAATCAGAGCATGAGATTTGAAAAATAAGATAAAGTATGGCTCTGTTCTTTCTTTAAAAACGAGGTATAGTCTCGAAATGACTATAAGCCTTTTGTTTTTCTTTCTCTCAAGTTTTTTTTTTTTTTTTTTTTTTTTTTTTTTTTTTTTTTTAAGTATGTACATTCGAACTTCATCTAAATACCCGTGTCACTCTTTGAATGACAACACAAACACCGTAGATGAAATCGAATAAAGAAAAAGACGAGAAAATATTTTTAGCTTTTTCAAAGATTTTCCGATTTTTATGGATTTTTTATTATATATATATATATATATATATATATATATATAGGATTGGATCATTTAAAAGTCCATCTCAAGAGAAAAGTGAGAGAAGTGATCTCAACCATTAGATCACCCTCCCTTTCCCTCTTAATTTTTCCTTCCCAACTTAAAGGGCCTCTTTGTCACATTTTTTATTTCTTAAGGACTATTTTGTAAATTTTTCATCTTTTCACTATTTATCACCAGATTTATAATTATCATTGTATTAATAGTTTTATCATCTTTCTACAGCAAACTTTATCTTGAACATGAAATTGACAATTAACTCGACAATCTACATAAGTAATCAAATGCCAAGAAAGAAGTTGTGATCGTAAACTTCTAATAGAATCTTCTGAAAAAAAATATAAATAATATTTCATAAACGCCATATATTCTTTTATAGTCGTTAAGCAATGAAAGTGATACAAAACAAAGTTAAAGAGATAGCAATTGTTTTTACATATAAAGTATGAACACAAGTTCTTGCATAAATGTAATAGTTCTTATGACCAATCTCATTAGCAAAAGAAGCACATGCATTGAAAAATGCTACATCCGAATGATACAAATTGACCCTCAACTAAAACCCGTCCATTAGATGTTTTTCATGACTCCATGTTACAATCTTCTCCAGGCGATCCAAACAACTAAAGGTTTTGATCCATAGACCCGACTGCCAAGTGTTTTGCATCAGTACCAAATCTTAGTTTATTTCACCTGAATAGGTTGTGATGGAACTTTGAATGCTGTTAGAAAGATAGTTTCGCGACAATATCAGATCCTTCAAAGAAGCCGCATCACGTGTTTCTAGTTTCTGGAACTTGGAATGCTTCCATTTAATTAATTTTCACTCAAATCAAGACTATCCAAAACCTTAGCTTTTGAACAGTTTCTGGGATTACACATGTGACCAAATTCTTATACATATCCAGCAACCGCTAGCTACCAAACTTCCCAATATCAGACGGGGATTCACGAGACATTTCATGGTGTGACACGTCAAGAACCTGAAGCACCTGGTTTGAGTTTGCAACTGACAAACTAACAACATTGAATACGCTTCCAGTCAGCTTATAATGTTAAAATATATCAACTTACCTTTTCCCAATCATGCTGGAAATACAAAGGATGTGGTCAATAAGTTTCTGTAAGATCAACGTGCCATTTGAAAAGAGAAGTGGAATCAAATTGACACCAAACAAATCGACTTGCTCTTTCTGAGTGACAATAACCCAGTTGCTGCCTAATTCAGTTAAATATCCCCAAACTTCTTTGCACGTTCATGGAACCGAGAATCTATGTGAATCTGTTAGGCTTCTACAATAGAATATTATTTATTAAAAGGGTTGAACGAACTGATGTACTTATTCGATAAGAACTTGTGCACTTTATTAACAATGGGTGTAAATGAATATATTGTTTTCCAACACTAAACAAGTAAGCGTGTTGACCCTAACCTATTTTGACATGTTACTCGACCCGCACACTTAAAACATCTAGCTATCACCAATTTCAATTCTATGGAATCAACAAATAAAGAAAGGATTACTTACAGCATGACCATAGCACCAAGAAGTGAAATTTTAAGGCTCGTGGAAAATCTGCTTTTGAGTTGGGGGTACAAACAACCCTCTGAAGCATCTGTTTTTGCAATTTCGAGCTCAACAAGTAAGCATAAAACTATAGTGAGTACCAAGAAAGCAATCAAAAACTCAAATTTCCTCAACTGCATAGCAAGATATTCTTTACTTTTAGATTTCTGGTCATATAGCTCTTGAAGGAGTGGCTTAATAAATGGAATCAATGACTTCAAAACATGGTGAGTTGTTGATGCTAGAAGAGATGTAATATCATTCACATTCACATAGGCTTGCTGTTATAAAAATAATAATAATAATAATAATAATAATAATGATAATAATAATGATAATAATAATAATAATAATAATAATAATAATAATAATAATAATAATAATAATAATAATAATAATAATAATAATAATAATAACATTGTGCGTGATGTTCTTGTTGATATTTGTTCTCGGTCCGAATTTCACCGTAAGGAGGTGGATATTAATGTGTGGAGATAGAGATGATCCTCACGACCTACCGATATATTACTTTATTCTTGGGATGGTGGACGTGATGTATGTGTTGATCTTACGGGTCGTCGCCTTGACGCAATCTGGATGATTGATTTTATGCCGTATGCGGTTATTGATGCCGACAACGTAACGCGCCAAGTATGATGCTAAATGTGTGGAAATTGGATATGGGTTCCTCCCCTTCTCATTCTCTTCGTTTGGAGAACTTGAGAAGGATGTAGTAACCCTACTAAAACGTATTCGACGATTTTCTATGACTCAAGACATTGGGGCACGTCTTCGCGATTCATATTTTTAATAGGATTGGTTTCTTTATAGTTAGAGGTGTGGGGCCCGGTTGGTTTCTCGGCTCCCACTAATTTCTTGTAAATCCTTTGAATTTTTAATAAAGTGATGTTTTTATAATAATAATAATAATAATAATAATAATAATAATAATAATAATAATAATAATAATAATAATAATAATAATAATAATAATAATAATAATAATAATTCCCACCAACTTTTGTAATATCCTTTTGGTTTTCTAATGAAGTGATGGTTTAATAATAATAATAATAATAATAATAATAATAATAATAATAATAATAATAATAATAATAATAATAATAATAATAATAATAATAATAATAATAATAATAATAAATATTGCATCAAATGACAAAAGACGTGCACTAAATTTCAACTAAAAATGGATGTTACCATAATCACAATTACCTAATCCGAAAAGAATTTAGATTTTATTAACAAGAACATTTCAGCTTCGAAGGACTTCTAGTGGGCAAGTATTATCTGGATAAAAAGAAAAAAAAAACAAAATTAGTTGAAACTTGGAAACTGTAAACAAGATGTAATGTTTTGCGACATTAAAAAAAATTAGTCACCTGGTGAAAGAGAGATCACGTAGATAACAAAAAGAAAAGATGACACTCAGCAATGATACAAGTCCTTCAAGTCAATATTGAGCTCTTGGTGCGTGTTCTCCAAGTCAAACAATGCCTGCAAAGAAAAATACACACATGCCAATAAGAACCAAAACCTATTTCCGATTGTACTAACGGTCTATTGAAACAAGTTTGGAAGAATGGTTGATCGGCTCCCAAACGGCCAGTTTTATTACACAAGTCAACCACTTGTGAATGGTCAACCGTAATAAAAGTCAGACAGCTTGAGAACGCAATGCAATTAAGTCCAGGAGAGTTTAGTGTTTCCCCAGGTCGTTAAGTCCCAACGAGGTGTGAAACCGAAATACAACGAATCGTGATCGGGTGAATATTGAGCAGAAAAGGGTGATGATTGATTACACTAAGGAAATTAAATCTAATAAAGATTTTGAAGTCATTTTAATTCTATTCTAAAAAACGTTTAACGATTAAAACCTAAAAAGCCAGACGCCATTGAATTTTACGTAAATGTACAAAATAAAACGTAAATTTCAAAGAATAAAACACCTACGTATATGAAAATGATATTTTTACAATCCTAATAATAAAAGAAAATTATTGGAAAAATAAAATTATTTTTATGACTATTAAAATTATAATTACGAATTAAAAACTAATTAAATCTAATTAATTAATTAAAAATACTAAACCATTTTATAAAAATGTGCAAAAATCACAGAAATTACTTTACACTATGAGGGACCTAAGAAAAATAAAATGGGATCAACAGCTTATACGGATAAGCTGTTAAGGATAAGCTAAAACTTATAAGCCTAAACTAGCATACGACCTTAAGTAATAGATGTTGCAAGAAATAACCAAGACAAGACCCAAGGCGCATGGTCATACAGTACACACTATCACTTTGCCAAAGGTGGGAGGTCTCGTGTTCGAGCCCGCCTCCCAACCTTTTGCTCTTTATTATTTTTTTTCTTGAATTTTTTATTGGAACTCGAAGTTGGGATTAAAGTGGTAACTTTTTGTGAAAACTTTGTACGAGAAGCAATGAATAAGCAGTTGAGACTGCTTATTTGTAGCAGCAGACTTGGAAAAAAGAAAGAAACATAAGGGTCTGTTTGGGACAGCGCAACCAAACACCCTTTTACTTGTTTTTGGTCTAAAAAGCACATGTAAGCAATTGAAATAAACAATGTAAGGGATAAATAAGCAATTTCAAACTAAAATAAGCAGATTGCAATTGAAATAATCTAAAGGAACAAGGGAAATAAGCAGTGGCTACACTTAAACTAAGGAAGTTCTAAATCTAAGAAAATGGATAATTAAGCAATAAAAAACTACATATAAGCACCAAATAAGCTAAAGTGTAACTATGCTAACCTAAATAAACTAGCCACCACTAGATAAGCCTAATAAACTACAAGGGAACACCTAATAAGCACTAAAAAAGATGGTAAAAGTCGTTGTGGTGCTCTTTGTGAAAATGTTTTACGAGGGTCTGCTCGAGCTTAAAATAAGCTACATAACAACCTTAAAATCCTAAAATAAGCTAACCTATGTAAAGTACATGTAACTAAGATCTAAAAGAGCAATTATATTCTAACAAAGGCTTGTAACAAGCTTTTAGAGGGCTTGTAATGGGTCATTGTAGGAGTCTCGATAGCAAAACGATTTTTTGAAAACTTATCTCAAGCCTGTTTAGCAAAGAAAGATACCGAAAATGCCCGTAATCATTTAACCAACACTTTCTTTGACTAAATGAAAACCCAACATGGGTCAAAACAATTTGACCCATTAATCCAAGCTAATCCAAACACCCTTAAGGTTTGGATTATGCAAAATAAAGGTGCTCGCCAATGTAAGCTACATGTATTGGTTCCTAAGACTAAACAACTTATAATGATGCTAATAAAACAAATCAAAGCTAAATAAGCAACATTAGTTTATTCTAATATTAAGCTAATTTTTTGACTTTTATATGATTTTGGAGAATTAAATAAAGCAACTTATACTACATTAAATTAAAAGCATATACCTCTACTTAAACCAACTAAACTGATAAAATCCAAATAAGCAGTAATTAAGCTCAGGAACACTAAAGTTGACTTTTGTTGACTTTTCTAAACTTTTTTTGGAAAATTGCATTTAAAACCAGGTAACTTATTTAATCCTATTGATTAGGTAGAAATAAGGTTGAACAAAGTAATTAGGACTATTATAACAATTTAAAATGGGACAATTAACAGAACTTGATTTTGGCGGGAAAGATGAACAAAGCAGTAAAGTGAAATTAACAACAGAAAAATCTTAAATTAAACTTGAATTAACTTGTAAATTACACAAAGCATGAAACCCAGAAAGATTTAACATTCAAAAACTAAAAACGATTACAAGAAAAATAAAAGAAAGGTCTAAAACAAGTGACAGTTGCTACTTCTGTCGTCTTTCTTCTTATATGGCTCTCAACAAGCTTCCTCTTCCATTTTAAACCATTGGATTGGTCAGAGTTGATCTAAGCCTTTGATTGGTCTTTTTGGCGCCAAATTTTGCAACTGGGCCTGATGACTTGGGACAGGGGAGGGTGTAATAAATGTATTTTGGCTTGGGGTGTTTGGAGGGTAGGAATAGGGTGGGTGTGATGATGGGGTTGGAGTGTTGCAGGGTGGTGTGGCGGGCGGTGGTGAGGAAGGAGGAAAAGGAGGAAAAAGGGTGGGGTTTGGATGGGTTGACGGGGTATAATAATAGATGGGGTTCAAATTGGGGGTCAGTGGCTTTGGGGGGTCATGGTCCAAAGGTTTGGTTTGTTTATAAATAACACTAGACCAAAATTGCAATTCACCAAACTTGAGGGACCAATTTCGCCAATTTTTCAAAGTTGTTCCAAGGGTCAATCTTGCCAAGTTTGATTAGTACAAGGACCATAAAAGATAATTTTCCATTTTTAAACTTCCAAGGACTATTTTACCACTTTTGAAACTTCAAGGACCAAACTTGTAAATTCTCCAAACTTTTACCCAAGGATCATTTTGATAAATTTTGATTTTGAAAGGACTTGGGTTGAGTTTTATTCCAAAACAAATGCTCGTGGACCGATTTTGTCAAGATTTGAAAGTCGAGGGACCGAAACCGCCAATTATGCAAACTTAGCTCGCTTTTTCATCCGATTTTAAACATTTTGCATCCAAACATATAAAATACTTATTTGTGATATTTTTATCAATGGTGGTACCGAGCAATTCTCCGTCAAACTCAATGGGCTCAACATCCTTTATCCTTTGGATCTTCTTCATTGAGGTATACATCTTGAAGATCCGATTTGCAAACATAAATCGCTTGAAAAAAAACTAGTAAGCATTCATAACACCATAAAAACATCGCCATAATAAACAACTAAAGAAGTCTACAAATTTATATCGTAGTGGCTTACAAGAACACTTTAATTTCAATATACGAACATACTTAAAGAAGCCATTTAGCGACAAGATATTAAATATTTCAATCATTCCCATACAACATGTCTAAATTGACGCGGGCACTAATGATCGAAGAAAAATCATATGATATATACCCGGACCAAAGCCCAGATAAGGTACAACCATGTAAAGATCTACCTTTTTCGATGCACTAATATCTACCTTTTAGATACTAATCATACACATAGATGCCCTAATATCTACCTTTTTGATGCACTAATCATACTCCCAAATATCTACCTTTTCGATGCACTAATCAAGTCCATTTTATTATGTTTGCCAAAAAATAAAATAAAATAGAACACAATGAAATGGGTCAAAACAATTCCCTTTGTATTTTAAAGTTCACATAATGCAATAAAAAAGGTAGATACTTTGACCCGTTATGCAACCGGTCCTTTTCCATCTCTAGCTTTCTCACAAGCAAGTCTTAGCATAATAATATCTCACCTTTAGCTAAGTAACTTCGATTCGGAAAGACATAACAAATTCAAAGAACTTGAAAAAAAGTAACAACGTCATTGCTTTCAATAGCATGGTGTTCTTTATCAATATCCACACCGATAGACGTGACATTAACACCGTAGAGGATGCGTTCTGAGTTATTATATGGACCAGAGTGTAAGATGCCCAACGAAGTACTAAAACCACAAATACATTGATACTTTCTTTGATATTTACAAGATTTACCATTATAACCTCCCAAGAGATTCAGAAATCATGGAGCAAAGAAGGATGTTCTTGTTTGTTATGGGCATCCTTCCGCTGTCCTATAACATATTTTTTGTTTGACCAAACTGTTTTGTATGACCTTTAAGTAGCTAGTCATGAGGATCTGAGCAAGGATTTCCTTTAACTAAAACTTTGGAGCCGTCCGGTTGAAAAGGTCAATCACTGAAGTTAGCGAGGAAGATGTTTATGAACACATGACAACTAAAAATTGCGAAATTTTGGCACATTCACTTATAAACTGGCATATTCTGGTTATCTTTAATATCTAATGGATCAAATAGGTGCTCATATGGCTAAAACAAAAAAAGGTCAAATGGGTCAAAATCGCATAACCTGTATATTTAATGCATTAAAAAATCTAAAAACAATCATTACTATTTTTCGCACTAAAAATACTATTGAATAAAGATGATTTATAATAATAACTGGCACACCAGGCTTTTTTGAAAATTCCATATTTTGGATAAAAAAAAACTCATATCTGTCCAACACAACCAATTTCAACCTATAAAAAAATGACCAGTTACCCAGATTGCCCATTTAGCACCTCTAGTTTAAGCTGCTTGGTTCTAACTTAGTGGCACCTTATATTTCTGATATTGTGACACTCTCACTCAGATTCATAATACGGAAGAAGAATGGGAGATTCTTGGTTTTTTTACTAATCAAATGGAGGTCGAATGGGCTTGTAAACAGTTTAAAGAGTCCTTGAAAGTCGTATTCTCCACCAATCTTGCTGAGACCTCTTTGACCATTCCAGGAGTCAAATTTATGACGATGCACTAAACATACAAATGGATACACTAAACATACATACAGATGCCATACTATGTCCAATGATGCACTAGTCTTACTCATTGATGCCCTAATATGTTCATCAATGCATTAAACATATAGCCCAAGTAGTTTCAATGATGCACTAAACATACAAATGGATGCCCTACTATGACCAACGATGCACTAAACATACACATTGATGCCTTAATATGTTTGACGATGCACTACACTAATCATATTCACCGATGACCTAATGTGTTCATCGATGCACTAAATATACAAACAGATGCCCAAGTAATTCCAACGATGCACTAAAATACAAATGGATGCCCTACATGACCAATGATGCACTAAACATACAAAATGATACACTAAACATACACACCGATGACTTAATATGTTTAATGATGAACTAATCATAATCATACTCACGATGCCCTAATCATACTCATTGATGCCTTAAATTGTTAATCGATGTACTAAAATACAAACATATGCCCGATTTATGCCCCATGATGCACTAAAATTACAAACGGAAACACTAATCATACACTCTCATGCCTTAATATGTATAGAGATGCACTAATCATACTAATCGATGCCTTAATATATTACATGATTCAATAATAATACAAATTATGATTTGTTTACACAATGATTCCCTAAAACATCAAATAATTCAAAATACTCAAAATTATCATCTATTTACACAATGATGCCCTATAATGTCAAGTAACTCAAAAATATTCTAAACAATCAGTGGCTCATAAATTTTTATTTTTAAACCTATAAAATTATTACAAATGCCCTAATTTTACACAAATTCAAAATAATGAGAAAGAAATAATCTTAAAATGACATGAATGAAATTTATATATAACCTGAATAACTGCGTGATTTGAGCAGCGATTCGAGCTGCAATTCCACTGAATAACCATGTGAAACTGGATAACTACATGATTTGAGATGTGATTCCACTGATTAACGAGTACTTTTTATGTGTTTTGGATCGATTTTTTATCGCTTTTGATGAAACTGTGTTTTTGATGTGTTTTCAGTGAAGTATGTAGGTTTAAATCTGAGTGAACTGGTGTGGTTTTTTTGTAGGTGTTTTAGTTAATGAAAATGATGGGATGTTTATTGTTACCCTCTATTTGTTGGTAATGTTTTAAATTTTACCTCAAGTTTAAGATATTAGCAAAATATACCTTTATATATTATATATATATATATATATATATATATATATATATATATATATATATATATATATATATATATATATATATATATATATATATATATATATATATATATATATATAAGCGCTCAAATGAGAAGTCTATTTTTGTGAGAATGCGAGAAGAGATCCGGACCGTAGGATCAAATGAATCTCATCTTAATATTAGTTTGGGCGGAATGGCATTTACGTCAATTTTGCCTTATGATTTAGGGGTCTAACTGAAATATTTTCATTTGCTTCCTGCCCCCAAAAAAAAGTATCCCGATTCTCTCTCTCTCGGTAAACAAAACACACACAAACACACCAACCACACCTCATCTTCATCTATCCAGTTATTAATCACACTTCAACTTCATCTCGCTGGTCATTAACAGTCATCTCCGTCATCTCTTCGCCGTCAACAATCTCCGGCATTGACTGCGGCGTTGACTTTTGTAATTGATTCCGATTCAATTTGATATAAATTTTAACTTTTTAACAATCTTTTCATGATGAATCCGTCTGTTAATCATTTGGAACAGTGTTCTGTGTATTTGAATGCTAATATTGGTACTTGTTTTCAACTAATCAATGTTTTTACTGTTTGTAGTTATAAAATATGTGTTTTGTACTGTGTATCTATTGCGTAACATATCAAGATGTTATATGATGCTCTATGTAATTGACCGATTAGATATGTCGCCATTTTGTTTTGATTTTAGTTGAAATTTAGTGTCTGGTTAGTTGTGACCTTAATTTACGGCGTTTATTGTGGTCTCCATTTAGTTTTATTGTTTTAGGCATTATCGTTGTTTCCGTTTAATTTGATTTTTCATTTGAAATTTAGTGCGAGCTTAGGTATTGCGTTGATTTATATGTTTTGTAACTTTTCGCATGTGAAGATCTTATATTATTCTTTTATGTAGTTGAACGATTAGATATGTTATCTTTTTTGTCTCTCTTTTATGCTTTTATATTATGCTTTTATGTTCATATTCGAATACCTTCACATGTGAAGAAATTAGGTATCGAATACCTTCACATGTGAAGAAATTAGGTATCGAATACCTTCACATGCGAAGAAATTAGGTATCGAATACCTTCACATGTGAGGAAATTAAGTATCGAATACCCTCACATGTGATGAAATTAGGTATCGAATACCTTCACATGTGAGGAAATTAGGTATCGAATACCCTCACATGTGATGAAATTAGGTAACGAATACCTTCACATGTGAAGAAATTTTCTTATAATTCGATTCGTGTCAAGGGCTTAAAATAAGGTATTGAGATTTGAGAAGCTTTAAATAAGGTATCAAATACCCTCACATGTGATGAAATAAGGTATCGTATACCCTCAGATGTGAAGAAATTTGCTTATAATTTGATTCGTGTCGATGACTTGGCATATATCTTCTACATTTCAGCACGATACTAAGTCATGGTTTTATACATTAGTTGAAATTAACCGTCCTGTTTGTTGTATTCTAGTAGGCTTGATTAATGTTTCCTTTTATTTTCAACTTAAGTATTATGCTTTTATGTAGTTGAACGATTAGACATGTTTCCTTTTTTTTCACATGTGAAGATTGTGAAGAAAAACGTAGCTATGGTTGTTTTGAAAGGATTGCTAAAACTAGGATTGGAATTATGGCTAAAACTAGGATTGGGATATGGTTAACTTAAGCGAAAGATTGGTGTGCTTGGTCTGCACCCAGGATCATCTAAAACTAGCCTTTGCATATCACTCTGTTTGCACCATACTGTAAATTTGCACCATTGTCCGGCATTATGACTATGCCAACGAGTTCAGTCACTTGTTTTTCTAGGATCACTGAGCCACATCAGCCACAAACCTGTAGTACAAAGACATGTAAGTTTGAGGGATGTGAAAAAGGAGCAAGAATTGCACCAAGAATGATGAAGGTCTATCTGGTCTCTGCATCTCTCATGGTGGTGGACGCAGGTGTCAGTTTCTTACTTGTACCAAAGGCGCTCAAGGAAGCACCATGTTCTGCAAAGCACATGGTGGTGGCAAAGGTGCACATTTGAAGGTCGTACTAAGGGTGAAGGAAGTACCCCTTTTTGCAAGGGTCATGGTGGTGGGAAACGATGTGCTTTTGAAGGTGGTGGAGTTTGTCCAAAGAGTGTTCATGGTGGAACCCTTTTCTGTGTGGCACATTAAAGTTTAATTAGAGTGAGTTATGCATTGGTGTTTTGGTGATCGAGTTTCAATGGAATGGAAAATTTTAAGGATCATTGTTGTTTGAACTGAATGCACTTCAAAATTAGTGTCGAAAAACGTTGATTTGGTAGGGAATGATTTATACTTGAAGTTTTATTTATTTTTCTAATTTTTGTGCTGAATGTCTATGAGTTAGGTTAAATAAGTTGATTACGGTTAAAGTCTTAAGGATACAGTAGGTTGATACAATAGGTTGCTGCACTTTGAAAGTGGAAAATGTGGAACCGTTTCCTCCAAATATCTTAAAGGTCTGTTCATGTCAATCTTATGTGGGTTTTATAATAAGAAAGTCCTAATACATTTTGATCCATGTAAGAACAAATAATGATATGAGGTTTAATGTTTCTCCAGTTTGACTTTCTTGGTAAAGATCTATAAGATACCCCGAATTAGGTTGAAGTAGAACATCCCGTGTTCAAGGCAATTCAGCAGTTACGAATAGGGTAGTTGACACTTTCTAGAGGTGGCTAATTGGACGGTTCAGGCTTAAAAACTCGCTTGATTAGGTTGACCTGCAATGTTTTTTCATTTTACATTTTTTAATGCTTTTCTAAATATGTGATGCTGCTGGATATGATTATACAAGCTTTGTTATTACAATAATAGTCTGAATCTTCGGATATGATTATACACACTTTGGACGACTTGTAATCTGTTTAGCATGTTCTCTTTTTAACATAATATTATATTTGGCCAGTTCTACCATTTACAACTAAAACATACGTAAAACAACCCATTCATATGTAAACAGTTTAAAATTGCCACCTACAATATGTTTTTTATTTGCCTATGCTGGAATAGGATATATCCATTAAAGAACGAGATTATTAGGGTTGTTCAACAATCATTATTGGGATCTATCTTATCAAATATGTTGTTAGTGCTTGGTTCTTCTTTACCGGTGGCATTGTACATTATCCAATAGTTCAACGTTTCAACCACGTAATTTGAATACGATTCTTTTTTTGAATGATGTGTGGAAATTTCGTTGGGTTTAGGTCATTGTGAAAAGGAACCACTTCACTAATTTACGTGCACTTTTATGTTTACGAGCGACAATAGGTAGTTCAGTCGTTGTTGATGGTCATATGGGTATACTGTTCAAAGAAGATTTCAATTTACGCACACAAAAGTCCATTTTGGGAAATCAGAGTTGGTTCAGGGCTCCTGTCAAGATTCAGCAGTTGTATAATGTTTGTGGCGTATGCAAGCTATCTTTTCTTTCAGCTTAAGAGTCATGCTAATCTGTATGATTCCATGATGAGGTAGGTCTTCTATTCTTAAAATCTATGACCTTTGATTCCTTTTTTTCAGAAAAGTTTCTTAAGGGATTTTCTTAAGCATTTGAAATGTTAATACCCCTACCATTTTTATATATAATAACATCCGACTCCTGAGGGAAGAATCTTGTCTAAACATTTTTTTTTGTTTATTTGTTATCAACCTTCTTACAAAAGAATTGCACTGTCTTGCTTTCACAACAAGTCTTGGCAAAGTGCTTTCTCAAGACACAAGCACCAGCTCACAATCCTACTATTAATCGAGGTTAGCCTCTAAGCTTATCCTATATTAATAGTGTTGGGAATTACAAGTTTGAGTTGATAAAGACAAAAAGAATGAAACAAGAGGGACTTAATATGACAAGAAGGAAACCTACTAAAAGATGGAAGGGCTTGCTTGCAATGAAAGTTTTATTATTTAGTCCTTATCCTCTAGTATATAAAGAGGACATAGGTGTAGGTTTTTAATTAAGTCTTCCAATTATGTAGACGATTAGTAAAAGGTGTGTGTTTAGCCTAGACGTTGGGGAGAATGTCTAGGTATTAGATTTAGATTAGTGTGTCCTAGGCGTATGTTCATGTAAACGCCTAGGTTATTAGTTTAGTTAGTAGACGTGTTCCTATAAACGTCTAAGATTATTAGAGTATTAGTGAATGAAAACCTTGTTCAATAACAAAGTATTGTTTTGATTATTCCGTCTGCAGATTATGTTTATCTTTGTTATTGATCCCTATCTGAGCTTATAAACGATCTTATCAATTGGTATCAGAGCGGGGAGCTCTTGATATAGGGATTTACAAGGTTTGTTGTCAAAGAAAATCTGTTTGGTGAAGGTACAGTGATTCGGTGTTTAAGATTTTATTAAAGATTCGGTTTGGAGCAGAGCAGTTTGTCGCAAGTAAACATGGGTACCTTACCTCGTACTAACTGGATTGGTCATATTATTCGGTCTTGATGTTACACGTGCGATTGGTGTCATTGGTCAAAAGGTCACGTTATATTGTGTCCTTAAATTGGTGAATGGTTTATTATTCTAAAGATGATCACGTGGCTATGATAAGGAATTTGTTGGATGTGCTTATAGATCGAACGGTGGTCATGTTCACATGGGTTTTGATCCTCTACTTTGCAAGGTAAAAGAAAATCTACTAATTTGATGTCAGTTGTATTCACGTGGGATTGATGTTATTTAATTGGTCTTATGGTATGGAGATTTTATTTGCTGCTTGGTCATCATATTTTATTCGATTTATATTATATTGATGATGATATTAATGGTCATGACAAGTGGTGGAGGACATAAGATTTGTTTAGTAGAGGTGCTTGCGTCATATTTATTCTCATTCAAAGATCACGTGGACTACTGTTAATTTATGAAAGTGCTAGTGATACGTTTTCTTCAAAGAACTGTTGGAGCTTTATTAAAGTACTGCTACGCTCTATTATTTGAAGATATTGCTACTGTTCGAGTTTTTATCAAAGTACTGCTTAGATGTTTTATTCAAAGTACTGTTCGAATTATTTTTTTTAAGTACTGCATATTGAAGATGAACGTACTGTTGAAAATTTTTGAAAGTACTGTTGGAATTTTAAAGTACTGCTGCTGCTTCTGCTCTCATTGACTTAAAGTACTGCTTGAATGCAAAGTACTGCTTCAAGGTCTTCGCAAATTTTTTTAAGCATCTTGTGGTTTATATTTAAAGTACCGCAGTTTATTTCAGCATCTGCAGATTTTGATGAAAGTAACGCTCCTTCCCAATGTCTTGCTCATGGTTTATTACGAGAAGATTTTGATTTAAGGGAAGTCGAGCATGATTTTGGATGACACACAGAGGTTATTGTTCACACACAGGAAGAAATTTATGATCTTAAAAGGATTTTAAAAAGGCTCGTTATGGAGATTTATTGAAGAATTGATTACGAAGAAGATTATTTATCACTTATTTGAAGGTGAAGTGGAAATTACTTGGTTTGTGTTCTTATCATCTAGCTTGTTGAATCTAGCAATGTGTGATTTTTCTTATAATGCTCTATGCACACATTGTCTATCACTTGAAGGAGTTACATTGTAGTGCTCAGTGTCTCATATAGTTGAGGATTCTTGTCAAGGGATTGCGGTCTACTTATTTTTTGTGGTTTGTATAAGTATGGAGTTCCGTGGATAGTAAAGATTTAAGACACAAGTTTGGGAAATTCTACTTCTTCATCAAGTTCGTTATACTCGGTTTTCTTCACAAAGTGATCATTACAAGGAGCCTACAGATTTTGAAGAATCAAGAAGATGGTTAACATATAGTTTTTTAGGGGAAGCTTATTGTTAAAAGTTTAACCATCTACATGCATCACTCAAGGGGAAGTTTTTTGATTTTTACTACTATTGATCATTATTACTACTGCTAGTTGAAGTTTTCTACTGTTTTGGATCCATTTTTCCTATGGTGCGTAATGGTGGGTGATTTAAAGCATTGGAAGTCTTAGATTGGAAGTATGATATTGGTTCGTGGTGGTCAAGATTATTATTTGCATATCGCTCCCTATTTAGATAATAACAAAAGGGAAGAGATGTTTGAGTGACATGGCATGGATTAAGGGAAGACAAAGGAAGATATACTTGTTTCATTCATGGTGAGATCCCGATCTCAATTCTCTACTGCCTAGGGAAGTTCGTTCAAGAATGGTTTTGTCATTATCAACTAGGGGAAGATTGTTGGGAATTACAAGTTTGAGTTGATAAAGACAAAAAGAATGAAACAAGAGGGACTTAATATGACAAGAAGGAAACCTACTAAAAGATGGAAGGGCTTGCTTGCAATGAAAGTTTTATTATTTAGTCCTTATCCTCTAGTATATAAAGAGGACATAGGTGTAGGTTTTTAATTAAGTCTTCCAATTATGTAGACGATTAGTAAAAGGTGTGTGTTTAGCCTAGACGTTAGGGGAGAACGTCTAGGGTATTAGATTTAGATTAGTGTGTCCTAGGCGTATGTTCATGTAAACGCCTAGGTTATTAGTTTAGTTAGTAGACGTGTTCCTATAAACGTCTAAGATTATTAGAGTATTAGTGAATGAAAAACCTTGTTCAATAACAAAGTATTGTTTTGATTATTCCGCTGCGTATTATGTTTATCTTTGTTATTGATCCCTAGCTGAGCTTATAAACGATCTTATCAAATAGTTTTCTTATATCTTTATGGATAGTACGTAGTGGTGGCAATCTTGTGAAGGGGTTGATTTGGATAGTATGTATTATCTCAATTAATTGGTAAAAATAAAATATTTATGTGTAATTTAATCTCTTCTTAATTCACTAAAATGAACAAAAAAAGTAGTTGTATCTCTTTCCTCTCTGCTTGCTAGCTTAGATGATAAGATCGCCTTTGGCTTCCTCCGAATTTGTGTCTTGATTTTGTATGTTTTATATCCTTGTAGATACAGGCGGGATGGTGCGTAGAACCAAGGGCACTACTTGTAAGGGTTATGACTACTACAACCCTTTAAGAGGTTAGTTGTTTATAGTGGTAAATACAATATGAAGTGGCACATTATCATGATACGATATAGTTTATAAATATCATTTTCAGTATTTGGAATCTCCTTGCTTTGGTGATGCCTGTGGTTTAAGTTGGTGTTGAAGAAATTTGTAGGCTTAGGACGTGAACATAACAATACTTTTGGTCTTACATATGCTTACCATTCATAGCAGAACATACATGTCATGTGAACTCAATGGGTCACTATTGTGCAACACTAACTAGGGATCACTTAATGATTGGTCGGTCACTGGAGTTGATAAAGTGTCTGATCTTCTATGCAACACATATCAGGTTTGGAATTTGTTAGGCTCTTGAGTATGCCTAGTGCTAGTATGGTACTAAACCCATACCTGTAAAACAAACATATTCAATCCATCCAACCAAACACCCCTAACTACATATGTTACTAACCGCAAAACCATCATACTTGTATGCATAGCTTCCCATGATAGACCAGTTATTACAATTTTTATAGCTTATATACCAGAGACATTATTTACATTCGACAATCTCAATTGAAGCTCGTCTATTGCTTATTGATTCAAGGCTAATTAATAGTTTTATTAGTTGATGGTTGATGAGCAGTTAATTTTGCAAATTAATTTCTTGCTTATATATCTTTTTTTATGGCGTCATTGACTGGTGCAGATCGTGGATGGGGTCAACTAGTTTCATGTAAAGGTGGTTCGATTGCTGTTTGTTGCAACTACTAGAGCAAATGTTTCACCTTCGCTTGTCTTTGAGCTTCTACAAAGAATAGCACGTGTTACTCAAGATTACCTTGGTATCCTCAATGAAGATTCTATTAGGAAAACCTTCGTTCTTATGTATGAATTGCTTGATGATGTAAACCAGGAACCTGTTATCTCATTGGCATCTGATGAAGAAGAAGATGATGATGATGATGATGAAACGTCTTCACACAAAACAACTGTCAAATTGGAGGACTCTCCTAACAAGAGGCATAAGTCCCAAAATACAAAGAAGGGTACTTTATCTACTTGTTCTTTCATGTATTTTACTATGCCTATACTTTCCCTAATTATTTCTTCTTCTTCTTTACAGAGATTGACGACCATTCAAATCTTCTTCAAACTGACAACAACAACAAGCAAACCAGAAATTATGTAATTTCCCAATACTTGTCCCTCCCTCCCATCATTACTTTACTTTCTAGTCACTTGACACAATAAAGTCCAACTTGCAGCTTTCGTCTTCAACTTTGCCTTTTCTGCTTCCTGATAAAATCCAACATTCAAAGGTACCTTCTTCTACACCCCCTCATCATCGTCAAGTATTTCTCTTTAATGTGTTTGTCAGTCATAGTAGATAAATTTTCTTGTCAGTAACACGCCTTTTCAAATTTACAGGCTCTTGTCGAGTGAGAAGGTGATTCCATCGATCTAAGTGGCGATTTGGGTGTTGTGGGGAGAGTAGTTATATTAGATTCCCCTTCTGGCGATCAAGATATGTTTTGGATTTAAAAGGTATGTATTATCTTTCTCTATTATATGCTTGTATCATTTCATCAGGTGCAGTTTCTTGTGTATATTATGTCCGTTTATGAACCCACAAACTTCTAATTCTAAATAGGGAATTCTTTTAACTTACTCCGGCGTCCTCTAATACCCAACAATATATTTTATGTTTCTCTTTCAGGAACTATCTACAAAATGACAATAATACCTTCAAGAACTTTCTGTGTTGTATGTACCATTCTCTCCCAATCTGCAAATTCATGTAATTTTGTTTTATCATTCTATTCGAATAATTATGGCTACACATTCATTATTTTTTCTCAGGTTAGCTTTGGACAGTCATAAGCAAAGGTGTGTTTTCGTTCATGTTCGGTTTTAGTTTTTCCCTCTGTTCAATCATTTTTATGCTAGTTCTTGTCGATGAGAAGCTTTGGCTAGGTTGGTCCGTTTCTTAATATAAAGGTTGAAACAAAAGATCAATCTAAGTGAATATATTTTTGTTTTCAGATAGAGGCAATCATGAATGACTTCATTCAATTGAAGCCATAATCGAATGTCTACGAAGGTGAAACCATGGTTGAAGGTCATGATTTCCTTTTGATGGTTCCGGTAGATGTTCAAGTTTGCTTTTTTCCATTTGCTCACTTTTTGCTTTTTTTCATCACTTTGGTAGGAACACTGGAAGGATTTTCATTTGATTATGAAGATGAAGCTGATAAGCAGACTATTCACCAGGCGGATGAAAATGAGGGGGTTGCGCCTCAATCCAACAGGAAAGGCAAACGAAAAGTTGAGAAAACATCGGTATGCCTTTTATTTATTACTAGGGGCTGTACAACATAATCATCTGATTTAATTTATTTGCTAATTTTAAAAACTTTGGATTCGTGGAAGCAAAGAAAAAGAAGGGAAAGCGGTGTGAAAAAGCCAAAAAGAAGGTCAAAAGAAAAGCTCGTTGCAAAGAAAACCAAGACAAAAATGAGGAATGCAACGTTCGTGTGCATGTTCCACCATTACATAAACCGTCAACTGTCGTGGATGGTTTCGCAATTAATTTGTTGTTTTAAACCCACAATCAATTCTCGGTCCTTGTAGGTTATTAGAAGAAAAGCGTAGCACTAGATAGTGTAGTAGAGTGTAGCCTATAAAGTTTTGTGGCAGTTGTATGATAACGGAAGTATATGATGCTTTATATATCAGTCAAATCTAGTTGCGGTTTCATGTACTTTTTTATTTTTCGTTTATTGTGTAAATGAACATACTAATCCTATGCCTTGGCTCTAGCATGGCCTTTGGTTTTAGGCTAGTACATGTCAAATTGATCTGAAATACACCAGATCTTCAATAGCTCTCAATTTGAGTGCCATGCTTCAGTATACCTGCTTGTTAGTTGCAAAATGTCAAATGTTCTAACGGGATCGTATTCCCAACCACAGGTGCACTATTATGGAGTACCACTAGCTTACGACCCTTTTGTCATCTCAGGGTTTAATATTTTCACACTTACGGTTCAAGTTTGTCACCGAGTTCCTCACAAACTTAAAGTTTCTCACTATCAATTTATGAATGGTTTCATTTGACAGAACCTTGCTAAATTTTCACAATGCTTATGTACTCTATGAAAATGTACAAAATATGGATATGTATAGTATCCACTTCTCTTGTGTATCTTTTTTTTCTTATTTTTTTGGGCAACCATGGTTTCCGACCTCCTTTTCTGCTTTAGAAAAGGCAAAATGTCTACTCACGTTCTTGTCAAATCACAAAATCTGTTGGTGTCAATTTCAATTTCATATGCCCGATTTGAACGAGTATCTCTTCTTTAAAATGACACATTTTGGATATTTATGCAAAGTACCAGATACGTACATACATTCATGGGTGATGGCGTAAGCATATTCTAAAGATAACCCTTTTACCCAAAAAAAACATATTCTAAAGACTAATATTTATTGTTTGATTACATAGTTGAATTAAAAAGCCACAATCTATAAGTATTGCATCATACATTCACTAAAAGATCTTGCTAGTATGTAAACTAATTAATACGTAGTAATAAGAAATAACAACTATTATGAGTTACCAAGGACCGTATGGCGTAACAACTCAATGTCTAGATACATGTAACAGAGATAGAGAATGGGCATGGAGGTTTGGTCACTCAATGACTCCTTCAAGCATCCGGATGACCTTTCTCATTGTTGGCCTTTCTCATTCAGCAGCAAATGATCTCTAGTAGCAAGACACCAAAACAATAGACATCAACCTTGACTGTAACCGGTGTGTTTCTAAACCATTCAGGAGCAACATATCCTTTCATTCCTTACTCATAATTTTCACACGCGAAGATACTTCTGCAAAAATAAAATCATCGAAAAAATCCGCTACTAACATCAAAACTTAACTCCTTACTGATAATTTCACACGCGAAGATACTTTTGCTAAAACAAAATCATCAAAAAAATCCGCTAATAACATAAAAACTTAACTCCTAACTGCTAATTTTCACACGCGGAGATAACTAATTTGTATAGCTTCTTTGCACCAAGGTTTAATTTATATTAACTAGTTGATAAGGAACGACATTTACCAGCTGTGGTGAACTCTTGAGATACTTGATGTCATAAATGCCACCGGATGTATTGTCAATGTGTTTTTCGACATCATGAGATCCAACCACTTGTATTCCATTTTCCTTCAGAACCCTCACGAGGAATAGCTCTATGTGTCTAGCATCCAAAACATGCATTGTTCCCGCAAGATATAGAGCGGATAATTTAGAAAAAGAAATATCAACCAAAAGTTTTAATTAGTTCTTGTCAACAAGCTCGTGTTTGTCACAAATTTTTCTCACCATCACGGTATTCGTGTCATGACGGCACCTAACAAGTCAGAATCGAGTCATTTATAAAGAAAAGAAATTAGGAGTTAGTTTAAGTATAAGTAAATAATGATAAAGTTTTGAAGAGCTATAGGATAGTTTTCTACAAGATATTACCCGCTATCCATACTCCGTTTTGATGTTCGCAAGTAACAAGACCCATGAGCGCTCAATATCTTTTGCATGGTTTCTTCCTTTGGCAACTTTGCAGGCGATAAGATTCTTCATGAGGAATGCATCGATGAAGTGAAGCAAAATTCACCAATTCTCATCCAATCGATACACATGTTCAGATTCGAAACACCGTTTTGAACATCGGGAACCGAAAGGTTGATATTGCCATTGTCTTCCCCCGATGTGTCTGCAACACCGTTTTGAGCTTCAGAAACCGAAGGGTTGATATTTTCATTGTCCTCCCCTGATGTGTCTGCACCACCGTTTTGAGCTTCAGGAACCGAAGGGTTGATATTGCCATTGTTGTATCTGCAGAAACGTTTTGAGCTGCGGGAATCAAGAGGTTGATTTTGCCATTGTTGTTCTCTGCTGTATCCGCAACACCGTTTTGAGCTTCAGAAACTGAAAGGTGGATATTGCTATTGTCCTCACCTACTGTATCTGCGACACCATTTTCAGCCAATGATCGTTAGAATCATGGAAAACAGAAATTGACCCATTCATAATCAGTTGGGTCATAATTGTTTCTATGTCAGTTCTTGAAATACTTATCTCCTTACCCGTCAAGTAATGTACATTATGGATTTCTCATGTCAATCAAGAATTTCCTTACCTGATGTATCCTTTGAAACTACTTAAACTAAAAGAGCGTACCTGACCAACAGAACCAAATCTATATACTGCGTTTTCAGATTCGTCTTCTGAAGTTGGAAGCGACCAATATGAATCAAAGGCAACTCCACTAACCTGCAATCCATTTGGTCCAAATTAATAATAGTCTTTCTTATTTCTCTGACCGCCTTCCAAATTAATGGAGCCTTTACATAATAGAAAACGATCATTTATTTTGGAACAACATCAAGCAAAATATTGCCCATGAATTGTGACCTCTCCTCATGCTACGACTTTCCTATCTTCCATACTCCAAACTCGAACTAGATAATCTTCCCACCGGTCAAAATATATTTTCCATTGGGACCTGAAAGAAGAAAATCATAATTTTAATTTACAATTTTTAAAAGATATATAAGATTTCAGGAAATTATGTAAATTTTCACACCAAGAATGCTTTTACCTCCAGGCACAACAAAGAAGAGTTCCATAATAACTTTTGCCTCCGCATATAAGTTGTTCATTTAAGAAATCAAATACCTGTAAATAACCTATTTATAAAGAAGGATATAAATAATACAGATTGTAGGCAATGACTACATTTAAGTATATGACAGATAGCAGATCGATAACTTACCATCTCTACCAACAGTCACCAAATGTCTTCCATCAGCTGAAAATGAGATGGCGTTGATTGGACCTTGGCAGATATGCCATCGTGCAATGGGGTTGCTCTGTTTGATGAGATATTAGTCAAAATCTAAAGCAGAAAACTCGCCAAAGAATACATTTTACAGGTTACAGTTAATAAAATGGTCAAGCAACATGTCAGACTAAGGCCATGGTTCAACATGCTTCTAAGAACAATAAAACATCTACTTATAAGTACCTCTTGTTGAGACGTTACTTATTTATCTGATTATCGATCTATTCAATATTTAAGCATGATTGCACGCAGTATCCTAAACATCTGATTTAGAAAGTGAGGATATATCCTAGTTACGAAGATGATGAACTTCACATAAATGAGAACGAATACAGTAATAGTTTAAGTAATGTAAAAAAAATGACAGTAATCCAGGACATTCTCGAGGTAAAAGCACACTTCTAGACCTAGATGGTGTGGTACCAAGTACACTGGAAGTTCCTCAAGTGGTTTCAAGATGTTCCTTCACACCACACTGGCACACCCCACGTTGTTATCCTAGCCTTCTTAAGTCATGGTAGTTGATTTTGTATGAATTTATGATATTATACCCTTATTTTTTGCTAATTTAATTTCATAAAAAGACAACAAAAACGAAAAAAGACCAGAAGTAGTTCTAAAGTTAGTTATGAGAGAGTCGATGTGAATTCCACTAGATGGATGTCCACGGATAAGGACATTAACTTGGCCTAATCAACATGATATTATTTATGATAAGTGAGACCTATTGCGAATCAGATAACAATATAGAAACCTATTCGATTGCAAATATGTCTTAATATAGAAAAATAGTTGGTCATGTACCTTATTGGAACGTGCATGTGCAACTGAGAACTGGGTTTGATCCTTGATTACAGGGAATGTAGAATCACCAGGACCATCCTTGCTCTATATATGTTGAATAGAAAATATGTGTATTAGATGAAACTCAAACAAACACCCCAAGCAGGAGCGAACAATGATAAATAAGAAGCATTTATGATCAAATTAAGGCTTGCCTTCTCGTAAACATACAAGTTCCCATCAGCATGAGCAGCAACAAAAGCACCATCTCGTTCAGGTATCCATGCCACACTAGTGCATCGACTGTTGAGAAAAGACCAATTAATTTAATACCGGGACAATTACTTATAGGTGTGGTCAACTAAATTTACATGATGACCAACTGATAGTTACAATTTATGTGAGGCCTTCTTCAACTCATACAACGGGTTCTGGAATGCTCCCTTCCTATTTATAGGCACGTATTTAGTGATTCACATCATGATACAAGTACATTTTGAAAGTCTTACGTATGAGTGTCTGGTTTACTACAAAATATGATAAGATTACACAGAACAGAGAGCCGGTCCAAACAACCATTTATTGGAGTGTTCAAGCATTCTATTGTATAGAACGCTTCTCATATTACTCTTTCTTAGGTCTCTGCTTCCTGGATCTCCTCTTAGATTTACAATTCACATATTTATTCTTTGCGCGCTTAGCCTTTTCTCCAAAAAGAATCCATCTAACCATTAGTTGGTAACTAGAAATTTGCTTATAACTCGATTTGTGTCGATGGCTTAAAGGTATTGAGATTTGAGAGGCTTCAAATATGGTATCTGCTCACTGCGTGTGAAAAAATAGTTCCTAAAAAGGTATTCCATCTTAGTGTGATAGAGTTATGAGACATATATCTTCACATGTGACCGAGTTATGTGACATTTATTTCACATGTGACCAAGTTTTCACGTATCCTAAAAGCTAAGTGAGATATATTTTCACATGTGCCAAGTTACGTGACATATATTTCACATGTGCCAAGTTACGTGACATATATTTTCACATGTGCCAAGTTACGTGACATATATTTTCACATGTGACCAAGTTTTTACGTATCCTGAAAAGCTACCTGAGATACATTTTCACATGTGACCAAGTTTTTTACGTATCCTGAAAAGCTACCTGAGATATATTTTCACATGTGCCAAGTTACGTGACATATATTTTCACATGTGACCAAGTTTTTCACGTATCCTAAAAGGCTACGTGAGATATATTTTCACATGTGCCAAGTTATAAGACATAGATTTTCACATGTGCCAAGTTACGTGACATATATTTTCACATGTGCCAATTTACGTGACATATATTTTCACACGCGAAGATAATTTTACTAAACATAAATCCGTTATTAACCTCAAAACTCAATTACTTACTAATATTCTTCACTCGTGAAGATCTCTGAACCGAACTAAATCCGCTAATAACCTTAAAACTTCATTGTTATCGAAAATCTTCACATGCGAAGATAATTTTACTAAACATAAATATGTTATTAACTTTAAAAACTCAATTGCTTACTAATACTCTTGACTCACGAAGATACTCTAACTGAACTAAATCCACTAATAACCTTAAAACTTCATTGCTTACTGAAAATCTTCACATGCGAAGATAATTTTATTAAACATAAATCTGTTATTAACTTTAAAAACTCAATTGCTTACTAATACTCTTGACTCACGAAGATACTCTAACTGAACTAAATCCGCTAGTAACCTTAAAACTTCATTCCTTACTCAAAATCTTCACACGCGAAGATAATTTCACTAAACATAAATCCGTTATTAACCTCAAAACTCAATTACTTACTAATATTCTTCACTCGTGAAGATACTGTAACTGAACTAAATCCGCTAATAACCTTAAAACTTCATTCCTTAATCAAAATCTTCACACGCGAAGATAATTTTACTAAACTTATATCCGCTATTAACCTCAAAACTCAATTACTTATTGATATTCTTCACTCGTGAAGATACTTTTAATATACTTAAATAATCAATAACTCGCTAATCTCGATATTCTTCACATGTGACTAAATTCATAATATCAAATAATCTATGACTTATGTGATCTAAATCATCTCTGAACATTAAACACCTAATTCAAAAACTATTCTTTCACAAACGCATCAAAATTTACAATTCTAACTAATTTTATAAAAAATAATTAATAAATAATAAAAAATTAACAATTACTTGAAATCTTTGTGTAGTCTGATTTAAACAAAGAATCGTCTTCACTAATTTCAGCTTCCTCCGGTTCAATTTCATCCAAGTTCATATTTATCCTCTGGTGATTGATGTGGTTTAATGATGGCGACATACGGTGGTTGAACGACGGTGACATACGGTGATTGAACGACGGTGATTTGCGGTGGTTGAACGACGGTAATATGCGGTGGCTTAACGACGGTGATAGAAGGTCTTGATTGTGGCGGTGTAGTGGTGCTTTGAACGGTGGTGTAGTAGTGGTTTGATGGGCGATGATGAAGGCAGTTATGATCGGAGAGAAAGAGGACCGGAGTTTAATTTCACCTAAATTGTGAGACTTATGTGTGTTTTTCTATATATATTAAGTGTGTGGATTGTAATGACAAAAATACCCTTATGTAATGTATAGTTAGTGTAAATAGTGAGATTAGTTTTAGCCATTAGATCTAAAAAAAAGGAGGTATTAAATGGAAGGCTAGGATCTCTTCTCGCATTCTCACAAAAATTAGACTTCTCACAAGAAACACCCCTATATATATATATATATATATATATATATATATATATATATATATATATATATATATATATATATATATATATATAGGGTAGGGTTAAAATGAAAAGTTTCTTATAATGAAAATAATGAGAAGGCATGTGAGGTGACATGTGTCACCTTGCCACATCACCATGCCATGTGTCACCCCACCCCACCCGACCCACCCCACCCCCAAAAAAAATTTTTCCGCAAAAAAAAATTTTTTGGGCAAAAATTTTTTTTCCCGCCAATAATTTCCGCTAAAATTTATTATCGCATCACGGTTATAAGAATCTCGCATCACAATCATAATTGTGATGCGATGATTTATAACCTTAATGCACTAAAATCATGATTATGATGCAAGAATTTATAACAGTGATGCAAGAACTTATAACCTTAATGCACTAATAAGTTTTGGTGCATCTTTATTATAAGTTCTTGCATCATTCTACAAAAGGTGTAGATTGGCGGAACACCACGACCCCGGTGCCTTTTGGCACCGACCATTGTCCACCCCACAAGGAATAGCTCCGGAAACTCTCCGGCCTAGTGGGCACCAACTGGAGTGAGCACGAGCCAAGACTCGGACCCTAAGCTCTTATTCCACAAAGTCTCTCCGGTGTGCCCACGGGTTTTGCGGAGGTGGGTACATATATGAAGCAAATGCCAAGGATGGGACTTGAACTTGGGTCAATTGACTCAAGCACAAGTGCTCCAACCATTGGACTAATGCTCCATTGGTGTTCTTGCATCATAGTTAATAGTTCGATTGCATCAACTATGATGCACTAAAATCAATGTTATAACCTTAAATGCACTAAAATCATGATTGTGATGCAAGTAACTTTATAAGCGTAATGCGGTCATTTATAACCTTAATGCACTAAAATCATAATTGTGACGCAGAACTTATAACCTTAATGCACTAATAAGTTTTGGTGCATCTTTTATAAGTTCTCGCATCATAGTTAATAGTGCATCAACTATGATGCACTAAAATCAAGGTTATAACATTAATGCACTAAAATTATGATTGTGATGCAGTAACTTTATAAATGTGATGCAATAATTTATAACCTTGATGCACTAAATTCATAATTGTGATGCAGTAAAAAAATTTGGTGGGAAACTTTTGGCGGGAAAAAAAAAATTTTTGCCCCAAAAAAAAATTTTTTTGGCGGGAAAAATTTTTTTTCGGGGGGGGGGGGGGGGGTATGGTGATGTGGCATGATGATGTGGCAAAGGTGACACATGTCACCTCCACATGCTGTCACAATTCTCAATTTTCGGTCATTTCTCAAACTCTATATTCATCATTTCATATCGGTTCATTCATGATTTTGCATTTCACCCTAAACGCGTAAATTTCATATTAAATAAACGTTATCGCGTAAGTTATTATTTTGAACTTTTAATCCGATACTTTCAAAAATGATCTCGATATATTTTTATACTTACATTTAGTTTATAAAAACTATATTTTTAGTTTACCTAGTGTTCTAAATTTATTTTGTATATAAATCGTTAAATTTATATTATTACGACGTTTTTCTTAAAAACGACACGATAATTATTTTATCACTCAAATTTTACAAGGAATGTATTTTTACAATTTTATGGCCTCATTATACTCTACTTTGATCTATTAAAAATTTCTTTTACCTAAAAGCTATCATTTACCTTACAAGTTATTAATATTAACATTTTACTTACACTCTTTCTTACAAGCATACAAGTATATACATAATAAAAAAAAATATATATATATTTTGGACAAATCCTTCCCCCTTGGCCGACCAAGGGGGAGGTAGTAATAAATGGTTGGTGAAAATTTCTCTTTGATTGTATAAAACTACACTCCATGCAATTATTTCAACTTCATTCATTCATTTCATAAATTCACTTCAATAATTCAAGTGCTAGTAAAAAGTTTTTCTCTCCTCTTTGTTCAACCTCCATGACCGGTTCTCTATAGGAGATAGCAAGGGATCACAAATTTTTTACAAGCCCAAGTGTTTTACAATCTAGATAACACTCTCATTAAGGTTTTGAAATAAAAACCTAGGGTGTTTAGGTTAAACCTTTGTTCTTTGCACCTCATCATAATAGCTTGTAAGCATATTTCTATCATTTTACATATTTCATCTTCATTTCATATTTATTTCTTTATAGTTGGAGCAAACATGCAAGACTTATGTTGATTTATACCATTTTTACATGATTTTTAGAGTTATATATATAAAGGTCATCCTATAATTATCCCCTTGTTATATATTGGTATTGATGATGTTTAGGAACCCATGACACCCTAAGAAGGTGTATGGTAGGATTAGTATAGCTTTGGAGTTGATTTGAAGGGATTGGAATAGGTTTGGTACGAGAAAAACTATTTTCGATAAGTATTAAAAGTGGTCTGTCCTTATTTTGATTTTCTGGAAAATCCGACAGTAGGCACGAATTTTTGGCATTGATATTTAGAAAATATACTTTAAAACGAATCCGTGGCCGCTTGAACGGATTAAAACGGAGTTATAACGAAGAAGTTATGAATTTTTCAAGTTTGACGACGAAATATATATTTTTCAGAAATTTCAGCATACTATTTTTGGTTTGTACGAGTCAAAAACGAGCCTTAAGCTTCACAAATTATTTCGACTTATCAAAAATATATTAGTATACTTTGATACGAAGCTAAGGACATATAATACGTAGAAAACGGATTTGAAACGACTAAGATATGCACGTTTTCATAAACTTGCCGTAACTATTATTTTTAGAAAAACTATATTATTTTTACGAGACAAGTGTTACGGTAACTAAAACGACCATGTTGAAGGCTGTTTTTAAGTATGATGTGGAACTTTTTGGAACGAAATGTCTTCTAATAAAATCAAGATCACCAAGCATATTTTTTAAAACGACCAACCGTTTGTATAGCGGAGTTTTAATAAATTATTTACGGATGCTTAAAATTGGCCAAAACTCACTTTTTACACAACAATTAGACAAAATCACCATCTTTAACCCTTATTATCTTTATGTTCGAGACCTCGATGACGAAAACTCATGAACTGAAACTTTTAGATTTTGATACAAACTTTCTAAAACTGTCGAGTTCGTTTCCTAACGATCGACGCACACCATTTTACGACTAGTTTTTGAAGCCATTTTGTCAATTTCATGAAATTTCCACGACTTTATTTTACTGACGAAAAGTGTTAATTTCACAATAAATCATTACAAAACCATTGTAGGATGACATTTTGACGTAAATACTTGTAAAGTAATTTAAGAATGGTCAAGACGTCAAGCAGTATTTTTCGACGATAAGTATTATTTTCAAAACTCACAAATGGTATAAATAACATACTGAAATGCATGCATAATATTACATCATAACTCATTACGATCATATCATTCACAATAGGTCAAGATTAACGATCACACTACATCTTGGTGTAACCACTTTTGTCATCGCATCTATTCATCAAGTGAGTAATCACAACCCCCCTTTTTACCGTTTTTACTATATTTTGGGGCGAAATGCATGAACCTTTCTTGAGCTAAATTGATCACTACTTTTATTAACTTGTTTGACTAGAACTTGTGAACTCGAATCAAATCCTTGAACTTAATTAGGAAATTATGACTTATTTGGACTTATTGAACCGTACATGTCATGGCCTTGACCTAAAGTCTCCCATGTTCAGAGCATCACTATAAAGTCTCCCATGTTCGGAGCATCACTATAAAGACTCCTATGTTCGGAGTATATCTTTGGGAAGAGGCACCCAGTATATCTTTGGGAAGAGGCACCCAGATATCTTTGGGAAGAGGCACCCAAGATATCTTTGGGAAGAGGCACCCAACATAACTTTGGGTAGTGGCACCCAACTTAATTTGGTTTCATCGGTAGAATATCTGAATTATTATATTCGTGGTACTATATTGTGAACTATTATGACCGCTTATACTTGACTACTTCATACGCTATATATTGTGCAATGGGTTGTGAATACACAGGTTGCAAGTTTTGTATGGGCGGAACTTGGAACTGAGTGGATTTACAATGCCTTTGCTTTGTGGACTATTTTCGTTGGCCGAAAGCTTTGAATATATATTACGAGTTATCTTATTTTGCTAAACATGTTTACTCACCAACTATTTTCATAGTTGACCCGTTTTCTCTCATGCATTTCAGGTGATCGTTAGTAAGCTTTTTCTACAAGGTCTTGCATTATGAAGTTTTCACTTGTTACTACAAATCATTATGTAATAGAACGCAATATTTTGGGAACTAAACTTTGTAATATATTTGCCGATGACGGCTAAACTAGTATTGTAATGGCGTGTTATTTCTTTTTAATCTTAACGTTGGTATGTTCTATTATCTTGTGCTTATGTTCCTTCCGTTACACTCGTATTTCCGCCTCCCGCGAGGGTGTGATGATTGGTACCGAGCCAAAGGTTATAGAGAATGCCGATTTTCAAAAATAAAAATCACAGCTATAACCGGAATAATTTTATTTTATTAAACATTGAACATCATCCGAGTCATCTAGTCCTATCGTTGCATCGTTAATCATAAATTATACATAGCCCGATCAACTATGTCTAATTTATGAAGAACCATACAATGATAAGAGTGGTAGTTTTAAATTATGTTTAGTCGAGTCTTTTGAGTCCGGTCACCAAGTTTCATTGGTCGGTGGGTATGCATAGCATGTTTTACGCTCACGTCACGCTATCGTACCTTGTTCATATCTTCTCTTTTCCATCTTTCGACTTGTTAGACATAGCATGCCTCTGTTCCGCCATGTTTCGATCACTATAACACACATTACCACCGCTCGCACCTCATCCGACTTCGTTCGAATGTCGTTTACTCAACCCGATGTTTTGGTCCCTCAGAGGATCATGGCTGCAAGAAACACACACTCGGAGGTAGCAACAACGACAACCCAAACAACAATGACAATCCAAACAACAACGCGATCGAATAGCGGATCTACTCACCCAAATTATAACACATCTCGATGCTAGACAACCAACAACGGAGAAGGTACTTCAAACGCTGGTCAAGGATGCAGCTACAAAACTTTCATGACATGCAAGCCAATGGAATTTCATGGTACCGAGGGTGCCATTGGATCGCTAACCGGTTCGAGAATGTTGAGTCGAAACTTAGTATCACGAAATGTCTTGAAGGAAACAAGGTTGAGTTCTCTCATTGGACTACTACTGTGGTCGAGCATTGACTGGTGGAACAACCAATTGCGAGACTAGAGGAAGAGGGCTGCAAATGCATTATCTTGGGAAGCATTCAAGAAACTACTAACCGATGAGTACTGCAGAAAAGATGAAGTGCGAACTGGAAGAAGAATTTTGGAACCACTTGATGGTAGGAGTAGAGATCGACAAGTACACGATCCGGTTCCACGAGTTAACTAGGATGGTTCCTCACATGGTTTCCACGTGGAGAAGTTGATTGACCGATATATATGGGGATTGATACCGAAATTGGGAGGGATGTCACTGTCGAAACCAACCACTCGCAAGCCGCTGTGAGTATGGCGATCGCTTGACAAATGATGTGATCAGTGCGGAGAACTAACAAAAGCAAACGACAATGGACGAAAGCGGCAGGAGGATCACCAGGAAACCGAGACCGAATCAAGAAACAAGAGGCGTGAATAACCCGTAACTATGGGGCGATCACCAGACCGCAAAGGATATGCAGGTCCACATCCTTTGTGCACTCGATGTAATTATCATCACTTAGGAGACGCCCAAGGTGCGACAAATGTGGACAGACGGGCCACTTCGCGGAATTGCTCAAACAGATGGAAATCAAGGACAGAGAAAGGCATGTTACGAGTGTGGAAGTCTAGATCACCTTCGCAATACCTGTCCAAAGCTGAAAAGAACTCCCAATCAAGGAGGTAATCGTCCAAACCGCACGTGGTCGAGCATTCTATCTGGGTACCGAGGAAGCCCGCAACGCGTAATGGGTACATTCCTTTGATCAACCACTTTATTTCTGTACAACATGATTTTGAGTGCATCACTTCCTTCCAATTCTTACCACGTTCACGACATTGATTAATTTGAGACCTATTGATATCGACCTTAGTTGTTATATATTTTGTTGATTTGATTTGATTTGTGTAAGCAAATCCAATATCGAGCGAATCTTTCAAAAGACTTCATTCAAAGGACTTGTTTCCTAGCTTGATCTAGTGACAGTTCTTGTTTGATGAGTTGCGAAAGTCGAGCTAAGAAACAAGTTTACTCAAGTCACTACCTAAAGGTCTTTTGAGGGCTACGTTCGATATTGGGTAAGTTTACCCCATCAAATCTAATCACGGGCATATAATTAGTTGGATAAGGAACCCTTATGCATGAGCATTGACATGATCACTTAGACTATTCGTACGAGCATGAACTTTTAGAACTCTTGTCGAGGTTCGGACCATAGTATCGTTAATCGAATCACGAGGACGTGATTCCGCTGACATGGGAAGAATGTCACAATTCTCAATTTTCGGTCATTTCTCAAACTCTATATTCATCATTTCATATCGGTTCATTCATGATTTTGCATTTCACCCTAAACGCGTAAATTTCATATTAAATAAACGTTATCGCGTAAGTTATTATTTTGAACTTTTAATCCGATACTTTCAAAAATGATCTCGATATATTTTTATACTTACATTTAGTTTATAAAAACTATATTTTTAGTTTACCTAGTGTTCTAAATTTATTTTGTATATAAATCGTTAAATTTATATTATTACGACGTTTTTCTTAAAAACGACACGATAATTATTTTATCACTCAAATTTTACAAGGAATGTATTTTTACAATTTTGGCCTCATTATACTCTACTTTGATCTATTAAAAATTTCTTTTACCTAAAAGCTATCATTTACCTTACAAGTTATTAATATTAACATTTTACTTACACTCTTTCTTACAAGCATACAAGTATATACATAATAAAAAAATATATATATATATTTTGGACAAATCCTTCCCCCTTGGCCGACCAAGGGGGAGGTAGTAATAAATGGTTGGTGAAAATTTCTCTTTGATTGTATAAAACTACACTCCATGCAATTATTTCAACTTCATTCATTCATTTCATAAATTCACTTCAATAATTCAAGTGCTAGTAAAAGTTTTTCTCCTCTTTGTTCAACCTCCATGACCGGTTCTCTATAGGAGATAGCAAGGATCACAAATTTTTACAAGCCCAAGTGTTTTACAATCTAGATAACACTCTCATTAAGGTTTTGAAATAAAAACCTAGGGTGTTTAGGTTAAACCTTTGTTCTTTGCACCTCATCATAATAGCTTGTAAGCATATTTCTATCATTTTACATATTTCATCTTCATTTCATATTTATTTCTTTATAGTTGGAGCAAACATGCAAGACTTATGTTGATTTATACCATTTTTACATGATTTTTAGAGTTATATATATAAAGGTCATCCTATAATTATCCCCTTGTTATATATTGGTATTGATGATGTTTAGGAACCCATGACACCCTAAGAAGGTGTATGGTAGGATTAGTATAGCTTTGGAGTTGATTTGAAGGGATTGGAATAGGTTTGGTACGAGAAAAACTATTTTCGATAAGTATTAAAAGTGGTCTGTCCTTATTTTGATTTTCTGGAAAATCCGACAGTAGGCACGAATTTTTGGCCTTGATATATAGAAAATATACTTTAAAACGAATCCGTGGTCGCTTGAACGGATTAAAACGGAGTTATAACGAAGAAGTTATGAATTTTTCAAGTTTGACGACTAAATATATATTTTCGTAAATTTCAGCATACTATTTTTGGTTTGTACGAGTCAAAACGAGCCTTAAGCTTCACAAATTATTTCGACTTATCAAAAATATATTAGTATACTTTGATACGAAGCTAAGGACATATAATACGTAGAAAACGGATTTGAAACGACTAAGATATGCACGTTTTCATAAACTTGCCGTAACTATTATTTTTAGAAAAACTATATTATTTCTACGAGACAAGTGTTACGGTAACTAAAAGGACCATGTTGAAGGCTGTTTTTAACTATGATGTGTAACTTTTTGGAACGAAATGTCTTCTAATAAAATCAAGATCACCAAGCATATTTTTCAAAACGACCAACCGTTTGTATAGCGGAGTTTTAATAAATTATTTACGGATGCTTAAAATTGGCCGAAACTCACTTTTTACACAACAATTAGACAAAATCACCATCTTTAACCCTTATTATCTTTATGTTCGAGACCTCGATGACGAAAACTCATGAACTGAAACTTTTAGATTTTGATACAAACTTTCTAAAACTGTCGAGTTCGTTTCCTAACGATCGACGCACACCATTTTACGACTAGTTTTTCGAAGCCATGAAATTTCATGAAATTTCCGACGACTTTATTTTACGACGAAAAGTGTTAATTTCACAATAAATCATTACAAAACCATTGTAGGATGACATTTTGACGTAAATACTTGTAAAGTAATTTAAGAATGGTCAAGACGTCAAACGAGTATTTTTCGACGATAAGTATTATTTTCAAAACTCACAAATGGTATAAATAACATACGAAATGCATGCATAACATTACATCATAACTCATTACGTATCATATCATTCACAATAGGTCAAGATTAACGATCACACTACATCTTGGTGTAACCACTTTGTCATCGCATCTATTCATCAAGTGAGTAATCACAACCCCTTTTACCGTTTTTACTATATTTTGGGGCGAAATGCATGAACCTTTCTTGAGCTAAATTGATCACTACTTTTATTAACTTGTTTGACTAGAACTTGTGAACTCGAATCAAATCCTTGAACTTAATTAGGAAATTATGACTTATTTGGACTTATTGAACCGTACATGTCATGGCCTTGACCTAAAGTCTCCCATGTTCGGAGCATCACTATAAAGTCTCCCATGTTCGGAGCATCACTATAAAGACTCCTATGTTCGGAGTATATCTTTGGGAAGAGGCACCCAAGATATCTTTGGGAAGAGGCACCCAAGATATCTTTGGGAAGAGGCACCCAACATAACTTTGGGTAGTGGCACCCAACTTAATTTGGTTTCATCGGTAGCATATCCGAATTATTATATTCGTGGTACTATATTGTGAACTATTATGACCGCTTATACTTGACTACTTCATACGCTATATATTGTGCAATGGGTTGTGAATACACAAAGTTGCAAGTTTTGTATGGGCGGAACTTGAACCGAGTGGATTTACAATGCCTTTGCTTTGTGGACTATTTTCGTTGGTAAAGCTTTGAATATATATTACGAGTTATCTTATTTTGCTAAACATGTTTACTCACCAACTATTTTCATAGTTGACCCGTTTTCTCTCATGCATTTCAGGTGATCGTTAGTAAGCTTTTTCTATAAGGTCTTGCATAATGAAGTTTTCACTTGTTACTACAAATCATTATGTAATAGAACGCAATATTTTGGGAACTAAACTTTGTAATATATTTGCCGATGACGGCTAAACTAGTATTGTAATGGCGTGTTATTTCTTTTTAATCTTAACGTTGGTATGTTCTATTATCTTGTGCTTATGTTCCCTTCCGTTACACCTCGTATTTCCGCCTCCGGCGAGGGTGTGACACATGCCTTCTCATTCTTTTCATTATAAGAAACTTTTCATAATAACCCAAATATATATATATATATATATATATATATATATATATATATATATATATATATATATATTGAGTAGGATCCAGTGAGAAGTAAATTAAAATAAGAAGTGGTGAGAAGTGACCAAAACCACGCATTTGAGATGCAACGACTTGCATTAGATGCATTTCTATTCATATAGATGCAACATCTTGAGTTTCGAAAGTTAATTTGATGTATAGATGGTACAAATTGATTTTCATGATTTCGGCACGTGCAGAGGAACAAAAAATAAGAGAAATCATGAAATGCATCTAATATACGTATTTGCATCTGATTAAAAGCTAGAAAATACATTATGGTGCGTTATAATGCATCTAAGATTATAGTGATGCATCTAATTTAGGTCATTGCATCTCGGATTTGCGGTTATAGTTCTTTTTATTCCTTCTTATTTTAAGTAATCTCCTTATTTGATCCTAATATATATATATATATATATATATATATATATATATATATATATATATATATATATATATATATATATATATATATATATATATATATATATATATATATATATATATATATATATATATATATATATATATATATATATATAGGGTTTTATAATTTTGTATTTTGCTTTTGAATAGATATTTACAAGAGATAGATGAAGAAAAACTTTACTCCTCGCCTTCCTCTTGAAGACGCTATGTTTCGGTTGTAGACTCTTTAGACCAAGTCGTGGGAGGATAAACTCAAAAACGTTCTCTAGGAAGAGCTTTGATGAAGATGTCGCTAATTGGTATTCATCCTCACAAAATAAAGTTCCACCACACCGCTCTCCACTTGCTCCCCGATGAAATGATTTGAATGTCGATATGCTTTGATCTTGAATGTTGAACGTTGTTGCATGAGAGAGCAATGGCACTTTTTATCACAAGACAGAGGATTTTGTTGAATTCAAAGCCATAGTCGATAATGGGTTCTCATCCATAGGATTTGAGCACAACAAGATGACATGGCTATGTATTCTGCCTGTAGAGGATATAGAAGTACTCATTTGTTTCTTTGAAGACCGACTCACAAGCTTATCACCCGTAAACCGAGCACCTCCGACGTGCTTCGACGTGTATCTTGACATCCCGCATGGTCAAGATCCGCATAGGTCGTTAGTGACATACCGATGTCCTTTGGGTACCAAAGTCCCATTTTGATGGTTCCTTGGAGATACCGAAACACCCGCTTAACCGCTTCAAGGTGCTTTTGGTAGGCTTAGCTCGGTATCTAGCACACATGCATACAAATAATGTAATGTCCGGTCTCATCGGCGATAAGGTACATCGAGGACCCAATCATACTACGATATTTAGTCCGGTCAACCATGATCCCCGAGAGGTCCACATCCGGTTTAGTACGCCCACCATGGGAGTGTCAACAGGTCACAAGAATCAAATCCAAATTTCTTTAAAATCTCATTTGCATATTTAGATTGATTGATAAAATGCCTCCGGACTTTGTGAAATTTGTAGTCCCAAGAAAATGACATTTGTCCCATCATTGACATTTGAAATTTGGAGCCCATCTCCTTAGAAAACGGTCACATTCATTGGGGTCATCGAGGTAAAATAATATCATCAACATAGATTTGAACGTGGATTAAGTGTTTGCTCGACTTTTCGGTGAACAATGTCGGATCAATCGCTCCTTTCTTTGAATCCAAGAGATAGAAGAAACTTTGATAGCGATCGTATCATGCCCTTGGAGCTTGCTTCAAACCGTAAAGAGCCTTCTTCAAGCGATAGACATGAGTAGGATGCACTGGATTCACAATACCTTCAGTTGGTCGACGATACGACTTCTTTAAGATCTCCGTTAAGAAAAGCCGTCTTTACATCTATCTGATAGACTACCATGTTTTTACTTGCGGCGTTAGCCAGGAAGCATCTGATTGCCTCGATACGTACAAGTGGAGCAAATGATTCTTCAAAGTCAATACCGTCCTCTTGACGGTATCCTTTTGCAACTAATCGAGCCTTGTTCTTTAACACATCACCATGCTCATCAAGTTTTACTTTGAAGATCCACTTTAGAGCAATGATCATAGCACGTCGGGAGCGTGTACTAATTCCCATACATCTAGTTGATCGAACTCATGAATTTCTTCTTGCATGGCATTAAACCAAATTGCCTTCATTCATGGCGCTTTAACGTCTTTTGGTTCGACCTTTGATAGTCTTGAGTTGAAGAAGCACCATAAGGCATCGCTTGCAAGTTGTTTACAGTGGATACTAGACGAGAGGGTTTCCAATGATGTTATCCAATGGATGGTCATGTGTCCATTTTCTAAGGTGTTCATGTGGTTGTTGTTGAGGAACTGAAGTAGCAGAGTCATTTTCCCCGATGAAGATGGTTCGATGATGGTTCAGAGCAAATATGTTCTCAAAGGAGCATCTGCGGGAGTAGCAAAGGGTTATCTCCATCATAGGTGCGAAACAATTCCATGATGTACACTTGATGATTGAGGAATTGATGATGAGATCGAGTGATCGCCAGGCGCTTAACTCAATGACATAGAAACGAAGGGTTATCTACGTTGATGAGGATAGGAGCACCTCGTTGTTGGATTTGATGATCATTAGCAATTGGCTCATAGTGTTCATCAAACATTGGATCAAACAAATTCTTTAAATCATCTTCTGAAGGTGGTACATATGGAGTTGCTGGTGAGGGATTTTGTACAAGAGAAGAACTGATGGAACTACTTGATGAAGGTTGTGATGCGGGTCCAGAACTTGATTGTTCTGGAGCCATTTGCCCAGACAGCTCATCGAACGTGACGTGAATAGTTTCCATGATATCTCGGGTTCTTTTGTTGTAGATTCGGTAACCCTTCTTATTTGATGCATAACCCACAAAAACTCCAATGTCCACCTTAGCTCTTAATTTTTCCTAAATCTTGACCTACATTCGTTGGATAGCACAAAGCACCAAATACACGAAGGTAGGAGAGATCAGGTTTTCGTTTATGAACAAGTTCGTATGGAGTTTTGCATGAGTGGTGTGTATGAGGAACGATTTTGGGTGTAGCAAGCGGTGGCAATGGCTTCACCCAAAGAAACATTGGAACCTTTGAATAAATTAGCATAGTACTTGCGGCTTCAACAAGGGTCCGATTTGTCTTTCAACTACACCATTCTGTTGAGGCGCGTGGAACACTTCTTTGATGACCGATTCCAATGTTTTCATAAAATTGACTTAGGTCTTTGTTAACAAACTCAGTGCCATTGTCTGCTCGAATAATTCTAACGGTCTTGTTAAGTCGAACTCAAGTCGCTTGATAAGTTTGATGATGACATCTCGAGTTTCATCCTTTGTCCTCAAAAACTTTACCCAGCTAAATCGAGAGTAGTCATCAACAACGACTAAAATATATTTCTTCCCATTTATCGTATGCACTCTCATTGGTCCGCACAAATCCATATGAACGGTATGAAGAACTTCCATAACTGAGTTTGCAAGTTTGGGTTTCTGGGCATATTTCTTGCTTTTTCCCAATTGGCATGCTGAACAAAGATGATATTTTTCATACTTTAATCTGGGTAAGCCTCTTACAAGGTCCTTTCTAGAAAGATCATTAATGGTGCCGAAGTTCAAGTGATTGAGACGACGATGCCATAACCATGACTTTGTTTACGAAGCCTTTGACAACAAGCAGATTGGAGAAGACTTCATCATGTCTTCGATAGAGATGGTGTATTGATTTGAAGCCCGTGTTCCTCTTAAAAGTTCCACACCATCAAGTTCTCTAACGAAACAAGTATGTTTTCTAAAAGCCACCTCTAGATCGGAATCACAGAATTGACCAACAAAAAACAGGTTATGACCAAGACCTTCTACATAATATACCCTGGAGATTATACTATCACCAACAACATAGTCTCCATAACCCATAATTGCACCAAAATGGTCGTTCCCGAATCTAACAGTACCGATGAATTTACTCAAGAAGTTCATGAGCCGCGAGTGATCTCCGATCATATGCATGGAACAGCCTGAGTCCAGGTACTACAGAATGATTTGAACGATCTGCAGTTGAACACAGACAAGAATGGATAACTGGATAATTGGGATCCCCATGCAATAATGGGTTCCACTTGGTTAGACAAAGAGATTGGAACAACCACATCAGAAACAAAGTCAATAAAATCATTAGTGGTAGATGCCGGGCTAGTAGAAACAGTAGATCTATTCAAAGCATGTTCACTTGTTAAAGGTATAGTTCTACCAGTGGGCATCCATTTCCTAATGGGCATTGACTTAGAAAATTTAGGCACAACTCATTAAGATTAAATTTATGCCGATGAGGTATCCATTGATAACCTATATTACTAAATTTTCTTTTCGTGGGTTTCCAATGTTTTCTAACTTTCTTCCTCCTTTGCTTTCTAGCCTTCTTAACTTGATTTTTTGCATTAACAATCTTAACTGGGCATTTAACAGCATTAATCAAATCATTCATACCACATACATGATTAGTAACAGAAACCAAGCAATCATCATTACATGTTTTGCCAGAAGTAGCATAATTCGCATTAATTACAACATGCTTAGAGCAAACACTAGAATCAACACGATTCGTTTTATTCAAATTCTTCCTAAGGTGATCTTCTACTTTCTTCCACTGAACATTCCTAGCTTGCAAGGTCCTATCATTCTTTGTGTTGCCTTGAGGCTTTGATCTGCTTGCTTTGGTGTCACTTTCTACTCCTGTAGAGGGAATGGGAACATTAGTTCGTTTTGCTACTTTTTGCAATTCATGTTTAGAAGTGCTGGGATCTGAGCTACATAAAGGCACATTAAAGTTCACTTTATTAATACTGGGCATCGGATGTGTTGCATACTTAGCACTAGGCATAGAACAAGGCATCACAACTTTATCTTTCTCACATAAGGATTTAGGGCATGTTGCTCTTAAAAATTCTAACAGCTCCTGAGATCGTTTGGCCTGAATGCAAGCAAACCTAATTTCACTATCAAGGGGCTTATTTATGTAATCCTCTTCTACAATCTCACTGAGACATTCTAGACTATCCTTAAGGTGAAATAAATAGTTATGAAACACAAGTTCGTTATTTCTAAGATGAGAAGGAATGTATTTAACAGTCACAGTATATTTAAGTCAGCAGATGACTTTGATGCAACATTCTCATTAAAAACAAGTGGCATTTTCCCTTTTACCTGACTCTTCAGATTCTCAATTTCCTTTTGTAATGAAGTTAGTTTTTCATTGTTTTTGTCACGAGTGACTTTCATTGAGTCGTATAACTCTTTGAAGTGTCATTTGACCTTTTCATTTTCTTCTAGAAAACTCTCATTTTCTTTTTGTAAAATGTTAATGATGTTTTGAAGATGAAAGTTTTGAGAAACTTGAAAATCTAAAGGAGGAGGCATTTGGGAGCTAGTCACATTGTTCTTTTCACCCTTTAATTGTTGGGCTTACAACTTTCTGGTCGTGTTACAGTGAGCATGAATCTGTTCGTCACGTTTGTTTATTTCAAAAACTGCATCAAACTCTGGAACATTTGAGGATGTCTTGATGTTTGAGGTTTTGACATTTTCTTTGAGATGTTGATATTTTAGTTGCAAATCAAAATGTTCAACTTCTAGCTTAGAAAGATGTTTTACCAAATTATCGTGATCATCCTGGTCAATTTTCTCATTTAGTTTTGAGTTTTTGTTTTCAAGCTCAATGACACGATCATGGGAAACTTTCAAAGCAACAGATAATTCATGAAATTGAGAAGCTTAGTAACAGTATAAAACACATCTTGAGCCACACACCTCAATACTAAGTTCTCATTTAAGATGTGCAGATTCTTCCTTTCAATTTCATTATATTTGAGTTCCCGTTCATAATCATTGACCTCACATATCATTGCATCAAATTCCCTTTCCATTTCTTTAATATCTGAGTTAATCCCTCTTTGGAGACTCCAAAATTGACCTTTTAATTGTCTAATGAAAGGTATGACCTCAGTTAGATAGCATTCTTTAGTTTGCTCAAAACCCCTTTCCCCTTCAGTTATCCCTGTAGGTGCGATTCTCTTCTTACATGTCTTCTCAAAATCAACGAATAGTTGATAAACAACATACATGCTGATTAAGGTCTTGCTATTAGTGGAAATAGTTAAAGGAACCAAATGCATTGGTGTATTCGGAGGATACACAGTAGCTGCAGGCACTTTCCTAAGGGGAGTGTTTGTTTCAACAAGTACTTTTTTTTTGCTTATCCATGTCTTTCTTCCAAAAGATTTGTTCTGGGGTTAATTGAGTTTAAGGCTTAAACATGTTCAGGGAGATCCAATTTTCTTTTGTGTAATCATGGGGTTTGAACGTTATGTTTTGCTTTTTACACTCAGGATCTTTTAGCTTCTTATCCATTTTCTCCCTATTGACTTCTTCTAATTTCATATCTTCCTCAGTGCACTTATCGCAACTAGGTTTCGCCTAGGCTTAAGGATTTCATTCCCATCATATATTACCTTTTGAGCTTCTAGCTACTTTACCATATTCGTGGATCGTTCCTTTACTAGAGAATGCTATGCTTATCGCCGAGAACTCTATGCTTAGTGATCATGTGAAGCGATCAATGGTATTCCTTGTACGCATAACTTATTTTCAAGCTTGTTTTTCAAAGTTTTTAGATTGAAAAAGTCATTCAAAAGTTTTGATTCCTTAGCATTAAATTCTTGTTTAAGCACTTTAACATTATCTTAGAGTTCTTGCTTTTGCTTAACAGTTTTTGAAAGCTTGTCTTTCAAGGAATCTAGCTCTTGTTTTAATATTTCTTCCCTAAAATTACTTTTTCTAATAATTGTACGCATTTGGTCATCCATTTCCTGCTCACGGGTAGTTAACTCAAACTTAGCACGTTGTTCATAAATGGTAACTTGTTCTTTATAGGCATTAAGTTCAGAGATAACAGAATCATCAGGGGCACAAGCAGTGTATTCATCAACGACATAGTCATCATTGACTGCAGAAGATGCATCTATTGGTACAATTTCACTTTCAATTTGTATCACATATTGATCATATGGGACAATATTACTATTATCTACATTATGAATATTTGATTCATAAGTTTCATGAGATTGTACTTCGTTATGTATCTTTTGCTCATCAACTTCATCGTATAGTTTTAATACCTCGAAATGATTGAATCTTTGGATAGACCAACTGTTGTGGTGATGAGACCTTTGAGAGACCATTGGTGAAATGCTAGCCATGAAGATTGTTTGGGCGAGGTTCATCATCGACATCGAGTCAAATGCATCACAACAAGAACTTGAAAGGCATTTTGATGATTGTGACCTATTTCTGAATTGGTCGCTCATCCACATCAAGATCATAGGTTTTGGCATTTCCAAGAAGAAACAAAGAACTCTTCTTCATCCAAAACCGCTCCATCGTCCCGAGCTTGTACCAAGAAGATCTTGTCCCCGAAATACTCGCATTTTGAGGCGTTTTGGAGATGTGCGCCTCGCTAATATGTCCTTCACCACCACAGTTGTAGTACTTGATTGACTTTCCTTGTCCTTGATTTGCATTCCTTCCACGATTCGATTACCCATATATCTACCACCACCCCAAAGATTCCCATATTCATCTCCAACATTACTTTGTCCACTCCAACATTCCCTTGCTCATTATGTGGAAGGTACGATTTTGTCTTCCTTGCACATTTTGCACCACTACCTTTCCTTCTCTTATGGTGGCATGATTGTGGAGATTAGAAGCTACTATGAGTTGATTGTTGGAAGGTGGGGTAAAGTTCAGGTTTTGTTTAACCATTAGAGCCACTTGATGAGAAACTTGTTCCAAGAATTTGTCTGAGGGTTGATACCCTGGATCAGGAATGAGTTTGTGGTTACCGTTACCCGTTGGTATGACTTGGGAAGCTTTGATGGTAATTCCTACATTAGTGTAGAATGTTGTTGAATCATTTGAGGGACTAAAACTGCCAATTATGCAAACTTAGCTCATTTTTCATCTGATTTTAAACATTTTGCATCTGAAACATATAAAACACTTATTTGTGATATTTTTATCATTTTGATGCATTTCTGAGTGTTTTCAGATGTTTTTGCAGTTTAAATGGTACAAAAATGATGAGTATTTGCATACTCATCAATCCCCCACACTAAGATATTGCTAGTCCCTAGCAATCTTTTGAGAAAACTTAATGGATTTGAATCTCTTTACCAAAAGCCATTACTCGGAGTAGCCAAATGTTTCAGTTCAAGTAAGAACTATGGTACATCGATAACCATATGATTTTGAGCAAATCACCACTTTCAACGGTTTTGATTTGTCTTTACCGAAGCCGCTTGCTTCGGACTAGCCAACTCTTAGATAAAATATCTTTGGTGAGTCGATTACCAATTATGGCTTTCCAATCGCCTTTACCACAAGCCATAAACTTGTGGCCTAGCCAACTCTTCACTAATTAAAGATATGGTGAGTGAACACCATACAATTTTAGGCAAATTGCAAGCCGTCAACGGATTTGAGATATCTTTACCAAGAGCCGTTTGCTCTCGGATTAGCCAATCCTTTTGTTTATTAGACATGGCGATCGATAATCAGAATCGAGTAAGTGCAAAACACTTACTCCAAAAAAAAAAAAATTGGACAAAATGGGGAGTCAGGCGGTATAATTACATGATAAAATTAGTGAGAATTCCCCACACTAGAAATGAATATTGCCCTCAATATTCAAAGTACCTGCGGTTATTCAAACATAGAACGAAAAGGAAAATACTACGACCATTATTTTTGTGATTTTTTTTTTTTTTTTTTTGGATGAAAACTTATATACAACAATGGGGCAACTCCCCACACTAGGGTGGTACACACGGTGAAAACCCATGTTTAACTCATCGTTTTTGATTACCGAGTCGCTAGCTTGACTCGACCCCGAATTAATTTGTTCATGGGGACGTAAGTGGAAGAGACAATCTCCATCGGATTTTCATTCAAGATGTTTGTATAAACATTGAAGTACGTGAAAGTTCCACACCGATGAGATATAGAGAGACTCGGCTCACAAATGGTACATGGAAATGCCGGGGTCAAAGATGGTATCTTCACTCCCGAATGAGTGAAGAAGAGAAGAAGTCACGGGATAGGTGAAGAAAAGAAAGAAAGTCATGATGAAAATCATGACTAACTCATCTTCATGCATAGGAGAATCCATAATTTCAGATATGAATCTCATCATTTAAGCTCACGTGATCAAGACAAATCCCGGTGTGTCATGATCAAAGTGGAAGTTATCATACTCCGCGGAGATATGATATGAGTGAGTTCACCGCGAACTCCTCGTGAAGAGAATCAATCACAAGATGTAAATTTGTGAATTCTTGTTCCATCAGACTCATCACTATCCTCAATCGAGTATCAAAGAGTGGATTCTCAGAATTAAAGTGAATTCGAGTCGAATTCAAATAGAGGATTGGTGAAAGTAGCTTTGAATGTTTCGGGAACAAAGTGATCAACATTCTCTATTGACCGTTAGGGTGAGAAGTGAGTGAACGATCATTATAAGGGAGACTTTCAATCTCTCCCGGATCGGCTTCGAAATCAAAGAGACCATCGCCACTTTCGATGAAAGTGGATCGATGTGAGTGAGTTCATCGGTGAACTCCTCAAGAAGAGGGTCGATCGTGGAGTGATGCCTCAACATACTCGATGTTTCCATAAGAAGCACAATCGCCGCTAAAATCGGAGAAAGTTTCAAAATGATCTAGAGACTACTCAAGAGGGAAAGAGAATCACACATATGCTCGAAGTTCCCCGTGACTCTCTCGGATTGGGACAAGGTTCTCAATACTAGACTTTATGAATTCGTCCGATTCCTTTTCGTGAACAAGTGTCAAGATGCTCATCCCCATGTTTAGAGAGTGAGTGGGAATATTGGGTGTGATAGCGCTTGTTTGAGAATGAATCTCAACACGGGATATCAACCGATGAACTTGATGAATCTTTATAGAATTGAAGGATATCAAGTGTATCCTCATCATCACCATCATTAGGAATAAACGAAATTGAGAGCTAGATCTGGTCGCTTTTCTTTTGCAAATGATTCCCTAATAGATTTTTCAAACGCAATTTGGGAATTTATTTTAGCACCGCTCTTGACTAGCAATTCTTCCATGGATTTCTCATGTGAATTTTGAATGACGGGACATTGTGGGAGTGGAGATTTGTCAAAACCGGAAGGTTGACATTGATAATCATCATGAGGACCCCACAATATACACAAGAAAACGGGAGCATTTCGAAATCTTGTTTTACTCAACTCCTCGGTTCTTTTCACTAACCTCAAGCTCTAGATAAGTGTCTTGTTGGGTTTCTTGAGGAGTTTGAGTCATTTGGCTTGTGGAGGTTGGTCGTGATATGGATAGTCGTAATTGTTACAAGGAAATGGATTCCTGTTTGACAATCGAGTGAAATGGGACCCCTGTTCTCACAACAAAATGATTGTTGTGTGATTTGGTGAATAACATGGATATTGATCATTTCCAAAGTTCGAGTGTTATTAGAGATTTGTTCATAGAAAACGTGTCTCGGTCCGACACTCAAATCCTTGGTGAGGACCTCCACAAAATTCACTCAAGTATGTCTCGAATCTCATGATGTGGTAGGCGATGAAATAAATTAGTCATGTCATGGTAAGAATAGGGATCTTGGTTATAGATGCACCCATTTCGACTCTACCATGCTAAACCGAGACAATTATCATCATTATGAGGCCACCACACCATTGACAACCAAGAAGGTGAGGATAAGACATAGAAAGAATCAAAGGGTTCCGAGGGTAAGAAATGAAGAATCAAAAGGGTAAGAGGGTAAAGAGGAATATTTTGGTATTTTGAAAACATGTTGTAAATATAAGAAAGAAAATCTTTTGGGTTTTTGTGTTTGTTGAAACCGATTTTAAAATGTTTTTCGGAACCGCTTTGTTTTTATATGATAATAATAAGAAAATATGAACAAGGATGGTAAATATACAATGGATGTATATTCAACAACACCGATGCTTCAAATTGTAGACGCAACACACCTCCCCAAGCGTGGCGCCTAAAATTTTGATCGGCTCCCAAACGGCGGTTTATTACACAAGTCAACCACTTGTGAATGGTCAACCGTAATAAAAGTCAGACAGCTTGAGAACGCAATGCAATTAAGTCCAGGAGAGTTTAGTGTTTCCCCAGGTCGTTAAGTCCCAACGAGGTGTGAAAACTGAAATACAACGAATCTGTGATCGGGTGAATATTGAACAGGAAAAGGGTGATGATTGATTACACTAAGGAAATTAGATCTAATAAAGATTTTGAAGTCATTTTAATTCTATTCTAAAAAAAACGTTTAACGATTAAAACCTAAAAACGCGTACGTTTACTGAATTTTACGTAAATGTACAAAATAAAACGTAAATTTCAAAGAATAAAACACCTACGGATATGAAAATGATATTTTTACAATCCTAATAATAAAAGAAAATTATTGGAAAAATAAAATTATTTTTATGACTATTAAAATTATAATTACGAATTAAAAACTAATTAAATCTAATTAATTAATTAAAAATACCAAACCATTTTATAAAAATGTGCAAAAATCACAGAAATTACTTTACACTATGGGGGACCTAAGAAAAATAAAATGGGATCAACAGCTTATACGGATAAGCTGTTAAGGATAAGCTAAAACTTATAAGCCTAAACTAGCATACGACCTTAAGTAATAGATGTTGCAAGAAATAACCAAGACAAGACCCAAGGGCGCATGGTCATACAGGTACACACTATCACTTTGCCAAAGGTGGGAGGTCTCAGGTTCGAGCCTGCCTCCCCAACCTTTTTGCTCTTTATTATTTTTTTTTCTTGAATTTTTTATTGGAACTCGAAGTTGGGATTAAAGTGGTAACTTTTTTGTGAAAAACTTTTGTACGAGAAGCAAGGAATAAGCAGTTGAGACTGCTTATTTGTAGCAGCAGACTTGGAAAAAAGAAACATAAGGGTCTGTTTGGGACAAGTAGAACCAAACACCCTTTTACTTGTTTTTGGTCTAAAAGCACATGTAAGCAATTGAAATAAACAATGTAAGGGATAAATAAGCAATTTCAAACTAAAATAAGCAGATTGCAATTGAAATAATCTAAAGGAACAAGGGAAATAAGCGGTGGCTACACTTAAACTAAGGAAGTTCTAAATCTAAGAAAATGGATAATTACAATAAAAACTACATATAAGCACCAAATAAGCTAAAGTGTAACTATGCTAACCTAAATAAACTAGCCACCACTAGATAAGCCTAATAAACTACAAGGGAACACCTAATAAGCACTAAAAAAGATGGTAAAAAGCTGTTGTGGTGCCTGCTGTGAAAACAGCCCACGAGGGCCTGTTCGAGCTTAAAAATAAGCTACATAACAACCTTAAAATCCTAAAATAAGCTAACCTATGTAAAGTTCATGTAACTAAGATCTAAAAAGAGCAATTATATTCTAACAAAAGGCTTGTAACAAGCTTTTAGAGGGCTTGTAATGGGCTGCTGTAGGGACAGTCTCGATAGCAAAACGATTTTTTTGAAAACTTATCTCAAGCCTGTTTAGCAAAAGAAAGATACTGAAAATGCCTGTAATCTTTTAACCAACACTTTCTTTGACTAAATGAAAACCCAACATGGGTCAAAACAAGAATTTGACCCACAATCCAAGCTAATCCAAACACCCCTTAAGGTTTGGATTATGCAAAATAAAGGTGCTCTGGCCAATGTAAGCTACATGTATTGGTTCCCTAAGACTAAACAACTACATTAAAGCTAAATAAGCAATATTAGTTTATTCTAATATTAAGCTAATTTTTTTGACTTTTTATATGATTTTTGGAGAGAATTAAATAAAGCAGCTTATACTACATTAAATTAAAAGCATATACCTCTACTTAAACCAACTAAACTGATAAAATCAAAATAAGCAGTAATTAAGCTCAGGAACAGTAAAGTTGACTTTTGTTGACTTTTCTAAACTTTTTTTGGAAAATTGCATTTAAAACCAGGTAACTTATTTAATCCTATTGATTAGGTAGAAATAAGGTTGAACAAAGTAATTAGGACTATTATAACAATTTAAAATGGGACAATTAACAGAACTTGATTTTGGCGGGAAAGATGAACAAAGCAGTAAAGTGAAATTAACAGCAGAAAAATCTTAAATTAAACTTGAATTAACTTGTAAATTACACAAAGCATGAAACCCAGAAAGATTTAACATTCAAAAACTAAAAACGATTACAAGAAAAATAAAAGAAAGGTCTAAAACAAGTGACAGTTGCTACTTCTGTCTTCTTTCTTCTTATATAGCTCTCAACAAGCTTCCTCTTCCATTTTAAACCATTGGATTGGTCAGAGTTGATCTAAGCCTTTGATTGGTCTTTTTGGCGCCAAATTTTGCAACTGGGCCTGATGACTTGGGACAGGGGAGGGTGTAATAAATGTATTTTGGCTTGGGGTGTTTGGAGGGTAGGAATAGGGTGGGTGTGATGATGGGGGTTGGAGTGTTGCAGGTGGTGTGGCAGGGCAGGTGGTGAGGAAGGAGGAAAAAGGAGGGAAAAAAGGGTGGGGGTTTGACTGGGTTGACCGGGGTATAATAATAGACAGGGGGTTCAAATTGGGGGGTCAAGTGGCTTTGGCAGGGGTCATGGTCCAAAGGTTTGGTTTGTTTATAAATAACACTAGGACCAAAATTGCAATTCACCAAACTTGAGGGACCAATTCTGCCAATTTTTCAAAGTTGTTCCAAGGGTCAATCTTGCCAAGTTTGATTAGTACAAGGACCATAAAAGATAATTTTCCATTTTTTAAACTTCCAAGGACTATTTTTACCACTTTTGAAACTTGAAGGACCAAACTTGTAAATTCTCCAAACTTTTTACCCAAGGATCATTTTTGATAAATTTTGATTTTGAAAGGACTTGGGTTGAGTTTTATTCCAAAACAAATGCTCAGGGACTGATTTTGTCAAGATTTGAAAGTTGAGGGACTGAAACTGCCAATTATGCAAACTTAGCTCGTTTTTCATCTGATTTTAAACATTTTGCATCTGAAACATATAAAACACTTATTTGTGATATTTTTATCAATGGTGGTACCTGAGCAATTCTCTGGTCAAACTCAGTGGGCTCAACATCCTTTATCCTTTTGGATCTTCTTCATTGAGGTATACATCTTGAAGATCTGATTTGCAAACATAAATCGTTTGAAAAAAAAACTAGTAAGCATTCATAACACCATAAAAACATCTGCCATAATAAACAACTAAAGAAGTCTACAAATTTATATCGTAGTGGCTTACAAGAACACTTTAATTTCAATATACGAACATACTTAAAGAAGCCATTTAGCGACAAGATATTAAATATTTCAATCATTCCCATACAACATGTCTAAATTGACGCGGGCACTAATGATCGAAGAAAAATCATATGATATATACCCGGACCAAAGCCCAGATAAGGTACAACCATGTAAAGATCTACCTTTTCGATGCACTAATATCTACCTTTAGATACTAATCATACACATAGATGCCCTAATATCGCCTTTTGATGCACTAATCATACTCCCAAATATCTACCTTTTCGATGCACTAATCAAGTCCATTTTATTATGTTTGCCAAAAAATAAAATAAAATAGAACACAATGAAATGGGTCAAAACAATTCCCTTTGTATTTTAAAGTTCACATAATGCAATAAAAAAGGTAGATACTTTGACCCGTTATGCAACCGGGTCCCTTTTCCATCTCTAGCTTTCTCACAAGCAAGTCTTAGCATAATAATATCTCACCTTTTAGCTAAGTAACTTCTGATTCCGGAAAGACATAACAAATTCAGCAACTTGAAAAAAAGTAACAACGTCGCTGTTTTCAATAGCATGGTGTTCTTTATCAATATCCACACGGATAGACTGCATTAACACTGTAGAGGATGCAGTTCAGAGTTATTATATGGACCAGAGTGTAAGATGCCCAACGGAAGTACTAAAACCACAAATACATTGATACTTTCTTTGATATTTACAAGATTTACCATTATAACCTCCCAGTAGATTCGTAAAATCATGGAGCAGGCGAAGGATGTTCTTGTTTGTTATGGGCATCCTTCCGCTGTCCTATAACATATTTTTTGTTTGACCAAACTGTTTTGTATGACCTTTAAGTAGCTAGTCATGAGGATCTGAGCAAGGATTTCCTTTAACTAAAACTTTGGAGCCGTCCGGTTGAAAAGGTCAATCACTGAAGTTAGCGAGGAAGATGTTTATGAACACATGACAACTAAAAATTGCGAAATTTTGGCACATTCACTTATAAACCGGCATATTCGGTTATCTTTAATATCTAATGGATCAAATAGGTGCTCATATGGCTAAAACAAAAAAAGGTCAAATGGGTCAAAATCGCATAACCTGTATATTTAATGCATTAAAAAATCTAAAAACAATCATTACTATTTTTCGCACTAAAAATACTATTGAATAAAGATGATTTATAATAATAACTGGCACACCAGGCTTTTTTGAAAATTCCATATTTTGGATAAAAAAAAACTCATATCTGTCCAACACAACCAATTTCAACCTATACAAAAATGATCAGTTACCCAGATTGCCCATTTAGCACCTCTAGTTTAAGCTGCTTGGTTCTAACTTAGTGGCACCTTATGTTTCTGATATTATGACACTCTCACTCAGATTCATAATACGGAAGAAGAATGGGAGATTCTTGGTTTTTTTACTAATCAAATGGAGGTCGAATGGGCTTGTAAACAGTTTAAAGAGTCCTTGAAAGTCGTATTCTCCACCAATCTTGCTGAGACCTCTTTGACCATTCCAGGAGTCAAATTTATGACGATGCACTAAACATACAAATGGATACACTAAACATACATACAGATGCCATACTATGTCCAATGATGCACTAGTCTTACTCATTGATGCCCTAATATGTTCATCAATGCATTAAACATATAGCCCAAGTAGTTTCAATGATGCACTAAACATACAAATGGATGCCCTACTATGACCAACGATGCACTAAACATACACATTGATGCCTTAATATGTTTGACGATGCACTACACTAATCATATTCACCGATGACCTAATGTGTTCATCGATGCACTAAATATACAAACAGATGCCCAAGTAATTCCAACGATGCACTAAAAATACAAATGGATGCCCTACATGACCAATGATGCACTAAACATACAAACAGATACACTAAACATACACACTGATAACTTAATATGTTTAATGATGAACTAATCATAATCATACTCGTTGATGCCCTAATCATACTCATTGATGCCTTAAATTGTTAATCGATGTACTAAAATACAAACATATGCCCGATTTATGCCCCATGATGCACTAAAATTACAAACGGAAACACTAATCATACACTCTCATGCCTTAATATGTATAGAGATGCACTAATCATACTAACTGATGCCTTAATATATTACATGATTCAATAATAATACAAATTATGATTTGTTTACACAATGATTCCCTAAAACATCAAATAATTCAAAAATACTCAAAATTATCATCTATTTACACAATGATGCCCTATAATGTCAAGTAACTCAAAAATATTCTAAACAATCAGTGGCTCATAAATTTTTATTTTTAAACCTATAAAATTATTACAAATGCCCTAATTTTACACAAATTCAAAATAATGAGAAAGAAATAATCTTAAAATGACATGAATGAAATTTATATATAACCTGAATAACTGCGTGATTTGAGCAGCGATTCGAGCTGCAATTCCACTGAATAACCATGTGAAACTGGATAACTACATGATTTGAGATGTGATTCCACTGATTAACGAGTACTTTTTATGTGTTTTGGATCGATTTTTTATCGCTTTTGATGAAACTGTGTTTTTGATGTGTTTTCAGTGAAGTATGTAGGTTTAAATCTGAGTGAACTGGTGTGGTTTTTTTTGTAGGTGTTTTAGTTAATGAAAATGATGGGATAAGCGACGGTTACCCTCTATTTGTTGGTAATGTTTTAAATTTTACCCTGAACTTTAAGATATTAGCAAAATCTACCTTTATATATATATATATATATATATATATATATATATATATATATATATATATATATATATATATATATATATATATATATATATATATATATATATAGACAAGCGCTCAAATGAGAAGTCTATTTTTGTGAGAACGCGAGAAGAGATCTGGACCGTAGGATCAAATGAATCTCATCTTAATATTAGTTTGGGCGGAATGGCATTTACGTCAATTTTGCCTTATGATTTAGGGGTCTAACTGAAATATTTTCATTTGCTTCCTGCCCCCAAAAAAAAGTATCCCGATTCTCTCTCTCTCGGTAAACAAAACACACACAAACACACCAACCACACCTCATCTTCATCTATCCAGTTATTAATCACACTTCAACTTCATCTCGCTGGTTATTAACAGTCATCTCCGTCATCTCTTCGCCATCAACAATCTCCGGCATTGACTGCGGCGTTGACTTTTGTAATTGATTCCGATTCAATTTGATATAAATTTTAACTTTTTAACAATCTTTTCATGATGAATCCGTCTGTTAATCATTTGGAAAATTGTTCGTGAATTTGAATGCTAATATTGGTACTTGTTTTCAACTAATCAATGTTTTTACTGTTTGTAGTTATAAAATATGTGTTTTGTACTGTGTATCTATTGCGTAACATATCAAGATGTTATATGATGCTCTATGTAATTGACCGATTAGATATGTCGCCATTTTGTTTTGATTTTAGTTGAAATTTAGTGTCTGGTTAGTTGTGACCTTAATTTACGGCGTTTATTGTGGTCTCCATTTAGTTTTATTGTTTTAGGCATTATCGTTGTTTCCGTTTAATTTGATTTTTCATTTGAAATTTAGTGCGAGCTTAGGTATTGCGTTGATTTATATGTTTTGTAACTTTTCGCATGTGAAGATCTTATATTATTCTTTTATGTAGTTGAACGATTAGATATGTTATCTTTTTTGTCTCTCTTTTATGCTTTTATATTATGCTTTTATGTTCATATTCGAATACCTTCACATGTGAAGAAATTAGGTATCGAATACCTTCACATGTGAAGAAATTAGGTATCGAATACCTTCACATGTGAAGAAATTAGGTATCGAATACCTTCACATGCGAAGAAATTAGGTATCGAATACCTTCACATGTGAGGAAATTAAGTATCGAATACCCTCACATGTGATGAAATTAGGTATCGAATACCTTCACATGTGAGGAAATTAGGTATCGAATACCCTCACATGTGAAGAAATTAGGTAATCTAATACCTTCACATGTGAAGAAATTTTCTTATAATTCGATTCGTGTCAAGGGCTTAAAATAAGGTATTGAGATTTGAGAAGCTTTAAATAAGGTATCAAATACCCTCACATGTGATGAAATAAGGTATCGTATACCCTCACATGTGAAGAAATTTGCTTATAATTTGATTCGTGTCGATGACTTGAGCATATATCTTCTACATTTCAGCACGATACTAAGTCATGGTTTTATACATTAGTTGAAATTAACCGTCCTGTTTGTTGTATTCTAGTAGGTTTGATTAATGTTTCCTTTTATTTTCAACTTAAGTATTATGCTTTTATGTAGTTGAACGATTAGACATGTTTCCTTTTTTTTCACATGTGAAGATTGTGAAGAAAAACGTAGCTATGGTTGTTTTGAAAGGATTGCTAAAACTAGGATTGGAATTATGGCTAAAACTAGGATTGGGATATGGTTAACTTAAGCGAAAGATTGGTGTGCTTGGTCTGCACCCAGGATCATCTAAAACTAGCCTTTGCATATCACTCTGTTTGCACCATACTGTAAATTTGCACCATTGTCCGGCATTATGACTATGCCAACGAGTTCAGTCACTTGTTTTTCTAGGATCACTGAGCCACATCAGCCACAGATCTGTAGTACAAAGACATGTAAGTTTGAGGGATGTGAAAAAGGAGCAAGAATTGCACCAAGAATGATGAAGGTCTATCTGGTCTCTGCATCTCTCATGGTGGTGGACGCAGGTGTCAGTTTCTTACTTGTACCAAAGGCGCTCAAGGAAGCACCATGTTCTGCAAAGCACATGGTGGTGGCAAAAGGTGCACATTTGAAGGCTGTACCAAGGGTGCAGAAGGAAGTACCCCTTTTTGCAAGGGTCATGGTGGTGGGAAACGATGTGCTTTTGAAGGTGGTGGAGTTAGTCCAAAGAGTGTTCATGGTGGAACCCTTTTCTGTGTGGCACATTAAAGTTTAATTAGAGTGAGTTATGCATTGGTGTTTTGGTGATCGAGTTTCAATGGAATGGAAAATTTTAAGGATCATTGTTGTTTGAACTGAATGCACTTCAAAATTAGTGTCGAAAACGTTGATTTGGTAGGGACTGATTTATACTTGAAGTTTTATTTATTTTTCTAATTTTTGTGCTGAATGTCTATGAGTTAGGTTAAATAAGCTGATTACGGTTAAAGTCTTAAGGATACAGTAGGTTGATACAATAGGTTGCTGCACTTTGAAAGTGGAAAATGTGGAACCGTTTCCTCCAAATATCTTAAAGGTCTGTTCATGTCAATCTTATGTGGGTTTTATAATAAGAAAGTCCTAATACATTTTGATCCATGTAAGAACAAATAATGATATGAGGTTTAATGTTTCTCCAGTTTGACTTTCTTGGTAAAGATCTATAAGATACCCGAATTAGGTTGAAGTAGAACATCCCGTGTTCAAGGCAATTCAAAGAAGCTATTAATGTGGTAGTTGACACTTTCTAGAGGTGGCTAATTGACTGTTCGAGCTTAAAACTCGCTGATTAGGTTGACCGCAATGTTTTTCATTTTACATTTTTTAATGCTTTTCTAAATATGTGATGCTGCTGGATATGATTATACAAGCTTTGTTATTACAATAATAGTCTGAATCTTCGAATAAAACCCATAGGAGGATGTGAGCACTAAAAACACACTTTGGACGACTTGTAATCTGTTTAGCATGTTCTCTTTTTAACATAATATTATATTTGGCCAGTTCTACCATTTACAACTAAAACATACGTAAAACAACCCATTCATATGTAAACAGTTTAAAATTGCCACCTACAATATGTTTTTTATTTGCCTATGCTGGAATAGGATATATCCATTAAAGAACGAGATTATTAGGGTTGTTCAACAATCATTATTGGGATCTATCTTATCAAATATGTTGTTAGTGCTTGGTTCTTCTTTACCGGTGGCATTGTACATTATCCAATAGTTCAACGTTTCAACCACGTAATTTGAATTCGATTCTTTTTTTGAATGATGTGTGGAAATTTCGTTGGGTTTAGGTCATTGTGAAAAGGAACCACTTCACTAATTTACGTGCACTTTTATGTTTACAGAGCGACAATAGGTAGTTCAGGGCTGTTGTTGATGGCTGTTATGGGTATACTGTTCCAGCAGTACTTCAATTTACGCACACAAAAGTCCATTTTGGGAAATCAGAGTTGGTTCAGGGCTCCTGTCAAGATTCAGCAGTTGTATAATGTTGGTGGCGTATGCAAGCTATCTTTTCTTTCAGCTTAAGAGTCATGCTAATCTGTATGATTCCATGATGAGGTAGGTCTTCTATTCTTAAAAGCTATGACCTTTGATTCCTTTTTTCAGAAAAGTTTCTTAAGGGATTTTCTTAAGCATTTGAAATGTTAATACCCCTACCATTTTTATATATAATAACATCCGACTCCTGAGGGAAGAATTTTGTCTAAACATTTTTTTTTGTTTATTTGTTATCAACCTTCTTACAAAAGAATTGCACTGTCTTGCTTTCACAACAAGTCTTGGCAAAGTGCTTTCTCAAGACACAAGCACCAGCTCACAATCCTACTATTAATCGAGGTTAGCCTCTAAGCTTATCCTATATTAATAGTTTTCTTATATCTTTATGGATAGTACGTAGTGGTGGCAATCTTGTGAAGGGGTTGATTTGGATAGTATGTATTATCTCAATTAATTGGTAAAAATAAAATATTTATGTGTCATTTAATCTCTTCTTAATTCACTAAAATGAACAAAAAAAGTAGTTGTATCTCTTTCCTCTCTGTTTGCTAGCTTAGACAGACAGTACTGCCCCTTTGGCTTCCTCTGAATTTGTGTCTTGATTTTTGTATGTTTTATATCCTTGTAGATACAGACGGGATGGTGCGTAGAACCAAGGGCACTACTTGTAAGGGTTATGACTACTACAACCCTTTAAGAGGTTAGTTGTTTATAGTGGTAAATACAATATGAAGTGGCACATTATCATGATACCTGATATAGTTTATAAATATCATTTTCAGTATTTGGAATCTCCTTGCTTTGGTGATGCCTGTGGTTTAAGTTGGTGTTGAAGAAATTTGTAGGCTTAGGACGTGAACATAACAATACTTTTGGTCTTACATATGCTTACCATTCATAGCAGAACATACATGTCATGTGAACTCAATGGGTCACTATTGTGCAACACTAACTAGGGATCACTTAATGATTGGTCGGTCACTGGAGTTGATAAAGTGTCTGATCTTCTATGCAACACATATCAGGTTTGGAATTTGTTAGGCTCTTGAGTATGCCTAGTGCTAGTATGGTACTAAACCCATACCAGAAACAAACATATTCAATCCATCCAACCAAACACCCCTAACTACATATGTTACTAACCGCAAAACCATCATACTTGTATGCATAGCTTCCCATGATAGACCGCTTATTACAATTTTTATAGCTTATATACCGTAGACATTATTTACATTCGACAATCTCAATTGAAGCTCGCTCTATTGCTTATTGATTCAAGGCTAGTTAATAGTTTTATTAGTTGATGGTTGATGAGCGATTAATTTTGCAAATTAATTTCTTGCTTATATATCTTTTTTTATGGCGTCATTGACTGGTGCAGATCGTGGATGGGGTCAACTAGTTTCATGTAAAGGTGGTTGGATTGCTGTTTGTTGCAACTACTAGAGCAAATGTTTCACCTTCGCTTGTCTTTGAGCTTCTACAAAGAATAGCACGTGTTACTCAAGATTACCTTGGTATCCTCAATGAAGATTCTATTAGGAAAACCTTCGTTCTTATGTATGAATTGCTTGATGATGTAAACCAGGAACCTGTTATCTCATTGCCATCTGATGAAGAAGAAGATGATGATGATGATGAAACGTCTTCACACAAAACAACTGTCAAATTGGAGGGACTCTCCTAACAAGAGGCATAAGTCCCAAAATACAAAGAAGGGTACTTTATCTACTTGTTCTTTCATGTATTTTACTATGCCTATACTTTCCCTAATTATTTCTTCTTCTTCTTTACAGAGATTGACGACCATTCAAATCTTCTTCAAACTGACAACAACAACAAGCAAACCAGAAATTATGTAATTTCCCAATACTTGTCCCTCCCTCCCATCATTACTTTACTTTCTAGTCACTTGACACAATAAAGTCCAACTTGCAGCTTTCATCTTCAACTTTGCCTTTTCTGCTTCCTGATAAAATCCAACATTCAAAGGTACCTTCTTCTACACCCCCTCATCATCGTCAAGTATTTCTCTTTAATGTGTTTGTCAGTCATAGTAGATAAATTTTCTTGTCAGTAACACGCCTTTTCAAATTTACAGGCTCTTGTCGAGTGAGAAGGTGATTCCATCGATCTAAGTGGCGATTTGGGTGTTGTGGGGAGAGTGGTTATATTAGATTCCCCTTCTGGCGATCAAGATATGTTTTGGATTTAAAAGGTATGTATTATCTTTCTCTATTATATGCTTGTATCATTTCATCAGGTGCAGTTTCTTGTGTATATTATGTCCGTTTATGAACCCACAAACTTCTAATTCTAAATAGGGAATTCTTTTAACTTACTCCGCGCCCTCTAATACCCAACAATATATTTTATGTTTTCTTCAGAACTATCTACAAAATGACAATAATACCTTCAAGAACTTTACGTGTTGTATGTACCATTCTCTCCCAATCTGCAAATTCATGTAATTTTGTTTTATCATTCTATTCGAATAATTATGGCTACACATTCATTATTTTTCTCGTGTTAGCTTTGGACGGTCATAAGCAAAGGTGTGTTTTCGTTCATGTTCGGTTTTAGTTTTTCCCTCTGTTCAATCATTTTTATGCTAGTTCTTGTCGATGAGAAGCTTTGGCTAGGTTGGTCCGTTTCTTAATATAAAGGTTGAAACAAAAGATCAATCTAAGTGAATATATTTTTGTTTTCAGATAGAGGCAATCATGAATGACTTCATTCAATTGAAGCCATAATCGAATGTCTACGAAGGTGAAACCATGGTTGAAGGTCATGATTTCCTTTTGATGGTTCCGGTAGATGTTCAAGTTTGCTTTTTTCCATTTGCTCACTTTTTGCTTTTTTTCATCACTTTGGTAGGAACACTGGAAGGATTTTCATTTGATTATGAAGATGAAGCTGATAAGCAGACTATTCACCAGGCGGATGAAAATGAGGGGGTTGCGCCTCAATCCAACAGGAAAGGCAAACGAAAAGTTGAGAAAACATCGGTATGCCTTTTATTTATTACTAGGGGCTGTACAACATAATCATCTGATTTAATTTATTTGCTAATTTTAAAAACTTTGGATTTAGGAAGCAGCAAAAAAGAAGGGGAAAGCAGCTGTGAAAAAGCCAGCAAAGAAGGTCAAAAGAAAAGCTCTGGTTGCAAAGAAAACCAAGACAAAAAAATGAGGAATGCAACGTTCATGTGCATGTTCCACCATTACATAAACCGTCAACCTGTCGTGGATGGTTTCCTGCAATTAATTTGTTGTTTTAAACCCACAATCAATTCTCAGTCCTTGTAGGTTATTAGAAGAAAAACTGTAGCACTAGATAGTGTAGTAGAGTGTAGCCTATAAAGTTTTGTGGCAGTTGTATGATAACGGAAGTATATGATGCTTTATATATCTGTCAAATCTAGTTGCGGTTTCATGTACTTTTTTATTTTTCGTTTATTGTGTAAATGAACATACTAATCCTATGCCTTGGCTCTAGCATGGCCTTTGGTTTTAGGCTAGTACATGTCAAATTGATTTGAAATACACCAGATCTTCAATAGCTCTCAATTTTTAGTTGTTCCTGAGTGCCATGCTTCAGTATACCTGCTTGTTAGTTGCAAAATGTCAAATGTTCTAACGGGATCGTATTCCCAACCACAGGTGCACTATTATGGAGTACCACTAGCTTACGACCCTTTTGTCATCTCAGGGTTTAATATTTTCACACTTACGGTTCAAGTTTGTCACCGAGTTCCTCACAAACTTAAAGTTTCTCACTATCAATTTATGAATGGTTTCATTTGACAGAACCTTGCTAAATTTTCACAATGCTTATGTACTCTATGAAAATGTACAAAATATGGATATGTATAGTATCCACTTCTCTTGTGTATCTTTTTTTTTCTTATTTTTTTGGGCAACCATGGTTTCCGACCTCCTTTTCTGCTTTAGAAAAGGCAAAATGTCTACTCACGTTCTTGTCAAATCACAAAATCTGTTGGTGTCAATTTCAATTTCATATGCCCGATTTGAACGAGTATCTCTTCTTTAAAATGACACATTTTGGATATTTATGCAAAGTACCAGATACGTACATACATTCATGGGTGATGGCGTAAGCATATTCTAAAGATAACCCTTTTACCCAAAAAAAACATATTCTAAAGACTAATATTTATTGTTTGATTACATAGTTGAATTAAAAAGCCACAATCTATAAGTATTGCATCATACATTCACTAAAAGATCTTGCTAGTATGTAAACTAATTAATACGTAGTAATAAGAAATAACAACTATTATGAGTTACCAAGGACTGTATGGCAGAACAACTCAATGTCTAGATACATGTAACAGAGATAGAGAATGGGCATGGAGGTTTGGTCACTTCAACAGCTCCTTCAAGCATCTGGATGACCTTTCTCATTGTTGGCCTTTCTCATTCAGCAGCAAATGATCTCTAGTAGCAAGACACAAAACAATAGACATCAACCTTGACTGTAACCGGTGTGTTTCTAAACCATTCAGGAGCAACATATCCTTTCATTCCTTACTCATAATTTTCACACGCGAAGATACTTCTGCAAAAATAAAATCATCGAAAAAATCCGCTACTAACATCAAAACTTAACTCCTTACTGATAATTTCACACGCGAAGATACTTTTGCTAAAACAAAATCATCAAAAAAATCCGCTAATAACATAAAAACTTAACTCCTAACTGCTAATTTTCACACGCGGAGATAACTAATTTGTATAGCTTCTTTGCACCAAGGTTTAATTTATATTAACTAGTTGATAAGGAACGACATTTACCAGCTGTGGCTGAACTCTTGAGATACTTGATGTCGCAAATGCCACCAGATGTATTGTCAACAGGTTTTCTGACATCATGAGATCCAACCAGCTTGTATTCCCATTTTCCCTTCAGGAACCCCTCGCTGAGGAATAGCTCTATGTGTCTAGCATCCAAAACATGCATTGTTCCTGCAAGATATAGAGCGGATAATTTAGAAAAAGAAATATCAACCAAAAGTTTTAATTAGTTCTTGTCAACAAGCCCTGTGTTTGTCACAAATTTTTCTCACCATCACGGTATTCAGTCATGACGGGCACCTAACAAGTCAGAACTGAGTCATTTATAAAGAAAAGAAATTAGGAGTTAGTTTAAGTATAAGTAAATAATGATAAAGTTTTGAAGAGCTATAGGATAGTTTTCTGCAAGATATTACCTGCTATCCATACTCCAGTTTTGATGTTCCGCAAGTAACAAGACCCATGAGCGTTCAATATCTTTTGCATGGTTTCTTCCTTTGGCAACTTTGCAGGGCAGATAAGATTCTTCATGAGGAATGCATCTGATGAAGTGAAGCAAAATTCACCAATTCTCATCCAATCTGATACACATGTCTGTATCTGAAACACCGTTTTGAACATCGGGAACCGAAAGGTTGATATTGCCATTGTCTTCCCCTGATGTGTCTGCAACACCGTTTTGAGCTTCAGAAACCGAAGGGTTGATATTGTCATTGTCCTCCCCTGATGTGTCTGCACCACCGTTTTGAGCTTCAGGAACCGAAGGGTTGATATTGCCATTGTTGTATATGTAGAAACGTTTTGAGCTGCGGGAATCAAGAGGTTGATTTTGCCATTGTTGTTCTCTGCTGTATCCGCAACACCGTTTTGAGCTTCAGAAACTCGAAGGTGGATATTGCTATTGTCCTCACCTCATTGATCTGCGACACCATTTTCACCAATGATCGTTAGAATCATGGAAATGTAAATTGACCCATTCATAATCGGTTGGGTCATAATTGTTTCTATGTCGGTTCTTGAAATACTTATCTCCTTACCCGTCAAGTAATGTACATTATGGATTTCTCATGTCAATCAAGAATTTCCTTACGATGTATCATTTGAAACTACTTAAACTAAAAGAGCGTGACGACCAATGTAACCAAATCTATATCTGCGTTTCGATTTGTCTTACAAGTTGGAAGCGACCAATACGAATCAAAGGCAACTCCACTAACTCGCAAGCCATTTGGTCCAAATTAATAATAGTCTTTCTTATTTCTACGATCGTCTTCCAAATTAATGGAGCCTTTACATAATAGAAAACGATCATTTATTTTGGAACAACACTGAAGCAAAATATTGCCCATGAATTGTGACCCTCTCCTCATGCTACGACTTTCCTATCTTCCATACTCCAAACCTGAACTAGATAATCTTCCCCACTAGTCAAAATATATTTTCCATTGGGACTGAAAGAAGAAAATCATAATTTTAATTTACAATTTTTAAAAGATATATAAGATTTCAGGAAATTATGTAAATTTTCACACCAAGAATGCTTTTACCTCCAGGCACAACAAAGAAGAGTTCCATAATAACTTTTGCCTCCGCATATAAGTTGTTCATTTAAGAAATCAAATACCTGTAAATAACCTATTTATAAAGAAGGATATAAATAATACAGATTGTAGGCAATGACTACATTTAAGTATATGATGATAGCGATCGATAACTTACCATCTCTACCAACAATACCAAATGTCTTCCATCACCGAAAATGAGATGGCGTTGATTGGACCTTGCGAGATATGCCATCGTGCAATGGGGTTGCTCGTTTGATGAGATATTAGTCAAAATCTAAAGCGTAAAACTCGCCAAAGAATACATTTTCTGAGTTACTGATTAATAAAATGGTCAACAACATGTCGACTAAGGCCATGGTTCAACATGCTTCTAAGAACAATAAAACATCCACTTATAAGTACCTCTTGTTGAGACGTTACTTATTTATCTGATTATCGATCTATTCAATATTTAAGCATGATTGCACGCAGTATCCTAAACATCTGATTTAGAAAGTGAGGATATATCCTAGTTACGAAGATGATGAACTTCACATAAATGAGAACGAATACAGTAATAGTTTAAGTAATGTAAAAAAAATGACAGTAATCCAGGACATTCTCGAGGTAAAAGCACACTTCTAGGCCTAGATGGTGTGGTACCAAGTACACTGGAAGTTCCTCAAGTGGTTTCAAGATGTTCCTTCACACCACACTGGCACACCCCACGTTGTTATCCTAGCCTTCTTAAGTCATGGTAGTTGATTTTGTATGAATTTATGATATTATACCCTTATTTTTTGCTAATTTAATTTCATAAAAAGACAACAAAAACGAAAAAAGACCAGAAGTAGTTCTAAAGTTAGTTATGAGAGAGTCGATGTGAATTCCACTAGATGGATGTCCATGGATAAGGACATTAACTTGGCCTAATCAACATGATATTATTTATGATAAGTGAGACCTATTGCGAATCAGATAACAATATAGAAACCTATTCGATTGCAAATATGTCTTAATATAGAAAAATAGTTGGTCATGTACCTTATTGGAACGTGCATGTGCAATCGAGAGGCTGGTTTGATCCTTGATTACGTGGAATGTAGAATCACCAGACCATCCTTGCTCTATATATGTTGAATAGAAAATATGTGTATTAGATGAAACTCAAACAAACACCCCAAGCAAAGCGAACAATGATAAATAAGAAGCATTTATGATCAAATTAAGGCTTGCCTTCTCGTAAACATACAAGTTCCCATCAAGATGAGCAAGAACAAAAGCACCATCTCGTTCAGGTATCCATGCCACACTAGTGCATCGACTGTTGAGAAAAGACCAATTAATTTAATACCGGGACAATTACTTATAGGTGTGGTCAACTAAATTTACATGATGACCAACTGATAGTTACAATTTATGTGAGGCCTTCTTCAACTCATACAACGGGTTCTGGAATGCTCCTTTCCTATTTATAGGCACGTATTTAGTGATTCACATCATGATACAAGTACATTTTGAAAGTCTTACGTATGAGTGTCTGGTTTACTACAAAATATGATAAGATTACACAGAACAGAGAGCCGGTCCAAACAACCATTTATTGGAGTGTTCAAGCATTCTATTGTATAGAACGCTTCTCATATTACTCTTTCTTAGGTCTCTGCTTCCTGGATCTCCTCTTAGATTTACAATTCACATATTTATTCTTTGCGCGCTTAGCCTTTTCTCTGAAAAAAGAATCCATCTAACCATTAGTTGGTAACTAGAAATTTGCTTATAACTCGATTTGTGTCGATGGCTTAAAGGTATTGAGATTTGAGAGGCTTCAAATATGGTATATGTTCTGCGTGTGAAAAAATAGTTCCTAAAAAAGGTATTCCATCTTAGTGTGATAGAGTTATGAGACATATATCTTCACATGTGACCGAGTTATGTGACATTTATTTCACATGTGACCAAGTTTTTCACGTATCCTAAAAAGCTAAGTGAGATATATTTTCACATGTGCCAAGTTACGTGACATATATTTCACATGTGCCAAGTTACGTGACATATATTTTCACATGTGCCAAGTTACGTGACATATATTTTCACATGTGACCAAGTTTTTACGTATCCTGAAAAGCTACCTGAGATACATTTTCACATGTGACCAAGTTTTTTACGTATCCTGAAAAGCTACCTAAGATATATTTTCACATGTGCCAAGTTACGTGACATATATTTTCACATGTGACCAAGTTTTTCACGTATCCTAAAAGGCTACGTGAGATATATTTTCACATGTGCCAAGTTATAAGACATAGATTTTCACATGTGCCAAGTTACGTGACATATATTTTCACATGTGCCAATTTACGTGACATATATTTTCACACGCGAAGATAATTTTACTAAACATAAATCCGTTATTAACCTCAAAACTCAATTACTTACTAATATTCTTCACTCGTGAAGATACTGGAACTGAACTAAATCCGCTAATAACCTTAAAACTTCATTGCTTACTGAAAATCTTCACATGCGAAGATAATTTTACTAAACATAAATATGTTATTAACTTTAAAAACTCAATTGCTTACTAATACTCTTGACTCACGAAGATACTCTAACTGAACTAAATCCACTAATAACCTTAAAACTTCATTGCTTACTGAAAATCTTCACATGCGAAGATAATTTTATTAAACATAAATCTGTTATTAACTTTAAAAACTCAATTGCTTACTAATACTCTTGACTCACGAAGATACTCTAACTGAACTAAATCCGCTAGTAACCATAAAACTTCATTCCTTACTCAAAATCTTCACACGCGAAGATAATTTCACTAAACATAAATCCGTTATTAACCTCAAAACTCAATTACTTACTAATATTCTTCACTCGTGAAGATACTGTAACTGAACTAAATCCGCTAATAACCTTAAAACTTCATTCCTTAATCAAAATCTTCACACGTGAAGATAATTGTACTAAACTTATATCCGCTATTAACCTCAAAACTCAATTACTTATCAATATTCTTCACTCGTGAAGATACTTTTAATATACTTAAATAATCAATAACTCGCTAATCTCGATATTCTTCACATGTGACTAAATTCATAATATCAAATAATCTATGACTTATGTGATCTAAATCATCTCTGAACATTAAACACCTAATTCAAAAACTATTCTTTCACAAACGCATCAAAATTTACAATTCTAACTAATTTTATAAAAAATAATTAATAAATAATAAAAAATTAACAATTACTTGAAATCTTTGTGTAGTCTGATTTAAACAAAGAATCGTCTTCACTAATTTCAGCTTCCTCCGGTTCAATTTCATCCAAGTTCATATTTATCCTCCGGTGATTGATGTGGTTTAATGATGGCGACATACGGTGGTTGAACAGCGGTGACATACGGTGATTGAACAGCGGTGATTTGCGGTGGTTGAACAGCGGTAATATGCGGTGGCTTAACGACGGTGATAGAAGGTCTTGATTGTGGCGGTGTAGTGGTGCTTTGAACGGTGGTGTAGTGGTGGTTTGATCGGCGATGATGAAGGCAGTTATGATCGGAGAGAAAGAGGACCGAGTTTGATTTCACCTAAATTGTGAGACTTATGTGTGTTTTTTCTATATATATTAAGTGTGTGGATTGTAATGACAAAAATACCCTTATGTAATGTATAGTTAGTGTAAATAGTGAGATTAGTTTTAGCCATTAGATCTAAAAAAAGGAGGGATTAAATGGAGGGCTAGGATCTCTTCTCGCATTCTCACAAAAATTAGACTTCTCACAAGAAACACCCCCTATATATATATATATATATATATATATATATATATATATATATATATATATATATATATATAGGGTAGGGTTATCTTATTTTGCCGAAAGCTTTGAATATATATATATATTGAGTAGGGATCCAGTGAGAAGTAAATTAAAATAAGAAGTGGTGAGAAGTGACCAAAACCACGCATTTGAGATGCAACGACTTGCATTAGATGCATTTCTATTCATATAGATGCAACATCTTGAGTTTCGAAAGTTAATTTGATGTATAGATGGTACAAATTGATTTTCATGATTTCGGCACGTGCAGAGGAACAAAAAATAAGAGAAATCATGAAATGCATCTAATATACGTATTTGCATCTGATTAAAAGCTAGAAAACACATTATGGTGCGTTATAATGCATCTAAGATTATAGTGATGCATCTAATTTAGGTCATTGCATCTCGGATTTGCGGTTATAGTTCTTCTTATTCCTTCTTATTTTAAGTAATCTTCTTATTTGATCCTAACTCTATATATATATATATATATATATATATATATATATATATATTATATATATATATATATTTGAGGGTTTTATATTTTGCGTTTTGAATAGATATTTACAAGAGATAGATGAAGAAAAACTTTACTCCTCGTCTTCCTCTTGAAGACGTTTAAGTGTTTCGGTTGTAGACTCTTTAGACCAAGTCGGGAGGATAAACTCAAACGTTCTCTAGGAAGAGCTTTGATGAAGATGTACGCTAATTGGTATTCGGTCCTCACAAAATAAAGTTCCACCACACCGTTCTCCACTTGCTCCTCGATGAAATGATTTGAATGTCGATATGCTTTGATCTTGAATGTTGAACGTTGTTGCATGAGAGAGCAATGGCACTTTTTATCACAAGATGAGAGGGATTTTGTTGAATTCAAAGCCATAGTCGATAATTGGGTTCTCATCCATAGGATTTGAGCACAACAAGATGACATGGCTATGTATTCTGCCCTCAGAGGATATAGAAGTACTCATTTGTTTCTTTGAAGACCACCACAAGCTTATCACCCGTAAACCGAGCACCTCCGACGTGCTTCGACGTGTATCTTGACATCCCGCATGGTCGGCATCTGCATAGGTCGTTAGTGACATACCGGTGTCCTTTGGGTACCAAAGTCCCATTTTGATGGTTCCTTGGAGATACCGAAACACCCGCTTAACCGCTTCAAGGTGCTTTTGGTAGGCTTAGCACGGTATCTAGCACACATGCATACAATGAATGTAATGTCCGGTCTCATGGCGATGAAGTTACATCGGGGACCCAATCATACTACGATATTTAGTCCGGTCAACCATGATCCCCGAGAGGTCCACATCCGCTTTAGTACGCTCCACCATGGGAGTGTCAGCAGGTCACAAGAATCAAATCCAAATTTCTTTAAAATCTCATTTGCATATTTAGATTGATTGATAAAAATGCCTCCGGACTTTGTGAAATTTGTAGTCCCAAGAAAATGACATTTGTCCCATCATTGACATTTGAAATTTGGAGCCCATCTCCTTAGAAAACGGTCACATTCATTGGGGTCGATCGAGGCAAAAATAATATCATCAACATAGATTTGAACGTGGATTAAGTGTTTGCTCGACTTTCGGTGAACAATGTCGGATCAACGCTCCTTTGTCAATCCGGTAGATAGAAGAAACTTTGATAGCGTATCGTACCATGCCCTTGGAGCTTGCTTCAAACCGTAAAGAGCCTTCTTCAAGCGATAGACATGAGTAGGATGCTCGGATTCACAAAACCTTCAGTTGGTCGACGATACGACTTCTTTAAGATCTCCGTTAAGAAAAGCCGTCTTTACATCCATCCGATAGACTACCATGTTTTTACTTGCGGCATTAGCCGAAGCATCGATTGCCTCGACACGTGCAAGTGGAGCAAATGATTCTTCAAAGTCAATACCGTCCTCTTGACGGTATCCTTTTGCAACTAATCGAGCCTTGTTCTTTAACACATCACCATGCTCATCAAGTTTTACTTTGAAGATCCACTTTAGAGCAATGATCATAGCACGTCGGGAGCGGTACTAATTCCCATACATCTAGTCGATCGAACTCATGAATTTCTTCTTGCATGGCATTAAACCATTGTCTTCATTCATGGCGCTTTTAACGTCTTTTGGTTCGACCTTTGATAGTACCGAGTTGAAGAAGCACCATAAGGCATCGTTGCAAGTTGTTTACGAGTGGATACTAGACGAGAGGGTTTCCAATGATGTTATCCAATGGATGGTCATGTGTCCATTTTCTAAGGTGTTCGTGTGGTTGTTGTTGAGGAACTGAAGTAGCGAGTCATTTTCCCGATGAAGATGGTTCGATGATGGTTCAGAGCAAATATGTTCTCAAAGGAGCATCTTGGGAGTAGCAAAGGGTTATCTCCATCATAGGTGCGAAACAATTCCATGATGTACACTTGATGATTGAGGAATTGATGATGAGATCGAGTGATCGCAGAGGCGCTTCTTGACTCAATGACATAGAAACCGAAGGGTTATCTACGTTGGCGAGGATAGGAGCGACCTCTGTTGATGGATTTGATGATCATTAGCAATTGGCTCATAGTGTTCATCAAACATTGGATCAAACAAATTCTTTAAATCATCTTACAAGGTGGTACATATGGAGTTCTTTGGTGAGGATTTTGTACAAGAGAAGAACCGATGGAACTACTTGATGAAGGTTGTGATGCGGGTCCGAACTTGATTGTTCGGAGCCATTTGCCCGCACGACTCATCGAACGTGACGTGAATAGTTTCCATGATATCTCGGGTTCTTTTGTTGTAGATTCGGTAACCCTTCTTATTTGATGCATAACCCACAAAAACTCCAATGTCCACCTTAGCTCTTAATTTTTCCTAAATCTTGACCTACATTCGTTGGATAGCACAAAGCACCAAATACACGAAGGTAGGAGAGATCAGGATTTCGTTTATGAACAAGTTCGTATGGAGTTTTTACATGAGTGGTGTGTATGAGGGAACGATTTTGGGTGTAGCAAGCAGTGGCAATGGCTTCATCCCAAAGAAACATTGGAACCTTTGAATAAATTAGCATAGTACTTGCAGCTTCAACAAGGGTCCGATTTCGTCTTTCAACTACACCATTCGTTGAGGCGCGTGGAACACTTCTTTGATGGTGATTCCAATGTTTTCATAAAATTGACTTAGGTCTTTGTTAACAAACTCGGTGCCATTGTCTGCTCGAATAATTCTAACAGTCTTGTTAAGTCGAATCGAAGTCGCTTGATAAGTTTGATGATGACATCCGAGTTTCATCCTTTGTCCTCAAAAACTTTACCCACTAAATCGAGTAGTCATCAACAACGACTAAAATATATTTCTTCCCATTTATCGTATGCACTCTCATTGGTCCGCACAAATCCATATGAAGCGGTATGAAGAACTTCCATAACCGAGTTTGCAAGTTTGGGTTTCGGGCATATTTCTTGCTTTTTCCCAATTGGCATCTTTGAACAAAGATGATCTTTTTCATACTTTAATCTGGGTAAGCCTCTTACAAGGTCCTTTCTAGAAAGATCATTAATGGTGCCGAAGTTCAAGTGATTGAGACGACGATGCCATAACCATGACTTTGTTTACGAAGCCTTTAACAACAAGCAGATTGGAGAAGACTTCATCATGTCTTCGATAGAGATGGTGTATAGATTTGAAGCCCGTGTTCCTCTTAAAAGTTCCACACCATCAAGTTCTCTAACGAAACAAGTATGTTTTCTAAAAGCCACCTCTAGATCAGAATCACAGAATTGACCAACAAAAAACAGGTTATGACCAAGACCTTCTACATAATATACCCTGGAGATTATACTATCACCAACAACATAGTCTCCATAACCCATAATTGCACCAAAATGGTCGCTCCCGAATCTAACAAAGACCGATGAATTTACTCAAGAAGTTCATGAGTCATGAGTGATCTCCGATCATATGCATGGAACGACTGAGTCCGGTACTACGAATGATTTGAACGATCTGCAGTTGAACACAGACAAGAATGGATAACTGGATAATTGGGATCCCCATGCAATAATGGGTTCCACTTGGTTAGACAAAGAGATTGGAACAACCACATCAGAAACAAAGTCAATAAAATCATTAGTGGTAGATGCCGGGCTAGTAGAAACAGTAGATCTATTCAAAGCATGTTCACTTCTTAAAGGTATAGTTCTACCAGTGGGCATCCATTTCCTAATGGGCATTGACTTAGAAAATTTAGGGCACAACTCATTAAGATTAAATTTGCGGCCAGTAGGTATCCATTGATAACCTATATTACTAAATTTTCTTTCTGTGGGTTTCCAATGTTTTCTAACTTTCTTCCTCCTTTGCTTTCTAGCCTTCTTAACTTGATTTTTTGCATTAACAATCTTAACTGGGCATTTAACAGCATTAATCAAATCATTCATACCACATACATGATTAGTAACAGAAACCAAGCAATCATCATTACATGTTTTGCCAGAAGTAGCATAATTCGCATTAATTACAACATGCTTAGAGCAAACACTAGAATCAACACGATTCGTTTTATTCAAATTCTTCCTAAGGTGATCTTCTACTTTCTTCCTTCGAACATTCCTAGCTTGCAAGGTCCTATCATTCTTTGTGTTGCCTTGAGGATTTGACCGCTTGCTTTGGTGTCACTTTCTACTCCTGTAGAGGAATGGGAACATTAGTTCGCTTTTGCTACTTTTGCAATTCATGTTTAGAAGTGCTGGGATCTGAGCTACATAAAGGCACATTAAAGTTCACTTTATTAATACTGGGCATCGGATGTGTTGCATACTTAGCACTAGGCATAGAACAAGGCATCACAACTTTATCTTTCTCACATAAGGATTTAGGGCATGTTGCTCTTAAAAATTCTAACAGCTCCTGAGATCGTTTGGCCTGAATGCAAGCAAACCTAATTTCACTATCAAGGGGCTTATTTATGTAATCCTCTTCTACAATCTCACTGAGACATTCTAGACTATCCTTAAGGTGAAATAAATAGTTATGAAACACAAGTTCGTTATTTCTAAGATGAGAAGGAATGTATTTACTTGATCCACAAGATATTTAAGTCGTGAGATGACTTTGATGCAACATTCTCATTAAAAACAAGTGGCATTTTCCCTTTTACCTGACTCTTCAGATTCTCAATTTCCTTTTGTAATGAAGTTAGTTTTTCATTGTTTTTGTCACGAGTGACTTTCATTGAGTCGTATAACTCTTTGAAGTGTCGTTTGACCTTTTCATTTTCTTCTAGAAAACTCTCATTTTCTTTTTGTAAAATGTTAATGATGTTTTGAAGATGAAAGTTTTGAGAAACTTGAAAATCTAAAGGAGGAAGCATTTGGGAGCTAGTCACATTGTTCTTTTCACCCTTTAATTGTTGGGCTTACAACTTTCTGATCGTGTTACTGATGAGCATGAATCGTTCGTCACGTTTGTTTATTTCAAAACGCATCAAACTCGGAACATTTGAGGATGTCTTGATGTTTGAGGTTTTGACATTTTCTTTGAGATGTTGATATTTTAGTTGCAAATCAAAATGTTCAACTTCTAGCTTAGAAAGATGTTTTACCAAATTATCGTGATCATCCTGGTCAATTTTCTCATTTAGTTTTGAGTTTTTGTTTTCAAGCTCAATGACACGATCATGGGAAACTTTCAAAGAAACAGATAATTCATGAAATTGAGAAGCTTAGTAACAGTATAAAACACATCTTGAGCCACACAACTCAATACTAAGTTCTCATTTAAGATGTGCAGATTCTTCCTTTCAATTTCATTATATTTGAGTTCCCGTTCATAATCATTGACCTCAAATATCATTGCATCAAATTCCCTTTCCATTTCTTTAATATCTGAGTTAATCCCTCTTTGGAGACTCCAAAATTGACCTTTTAATTGTCTAATGAAAGGTATGACCTCGATTAGATAGCATTCTTTAGTTTGCTCAAAACCCTTTCCCTTGATTATCCACAGAGGTGCGATTCTCTTCTTACATGTCTTCTCAAAATCAACGAATAGTTGATAAACAACATACATCTTGATTAAGGTCTTGCTATTAGTGGAAATAGTTAAAGGAACCAAATGCATTGGTGCATTCGGAGGATACATGAGTCGCAGCACTTTCCTAAGGGGAGTGTTTGTTTCAACAAGTACTTTTGTTTTTTGCATATCCATGTCTTTCTTCCAAAAGATTTGTTCTGGGGTTAATTGAGTTTAAGGCTTAAACATGTTCAGGGAGATCCAATTTTCTTTTGTGTAATCATGGGGTTTGAACGTTATGTTTTGCTTTTTACACTCAGGATCTTTTAGCTTCTTATCCATTTTCTCCCTATTGACTTCTTCTAATTTCATATCTTCCTCAGTGCACTTATCGCAACTAGGTTTCGGCCTAGGCTTAAGGATTTCATTCCCATCATATATTACCTTTTGAGCTTCTCTAGCTACTTTACCATATTCAGGATTGGGTTCCTTTACTAGGAGAATGCTATGCTTATCGCTGAGAACTCTATGCTTAGTGATCATGTGAGCGATCAATGGTATTCCCTGTACGCATAACTTATTTTCAAGCTTGTTTTCAAAGTTTTAGATTGAAAAGTCATTCAAAAGTTTTGATTCCTTAGCATTAAATTCTTGTTTAAGCACTTTAACATTATCTTAGAGTTCTTGCTTTTGCTTAACAGTTTTTGAAAGCTTGTCTTTCAAGGAATCTAGCTCTTGTTTTAATATTTCTTCCCTAAAATTACTTTTTCTAATAATTGTACGCATTTGGTCATCCATTTCCTGCTCACGGGTAGTTAACTCAAACTTAGCACGTTGTTCGTAAATGGCAACTTGTTCTTTATAGGCATTAAGTTCAGAGATAACAGAATCATCAGGGGCACAAGCAGTGTATTCATCAACGACATAGTCATCATTGACTGCAGAAGATGCATCTATTGGTACAATTTCACTTTCAATTTGTATCACATATTGATCATATGGGACAATATTACTATTATCTACATTATGAATATTTGATTCATAAGTTTCATGAGATTGTACTTCGTTATGTATCTTTTGCTCATCAACTTCATCGTATAGTTTTAATACCTCTGAAATGATTGAATCTTTGGATAGACCAGCCTGTTGTGGTGATGAGACCTTTGAAGAGACCATTGGTGAAATGCTAGCCATGAAGATTATTTGGGCAGTAGTTTCATCATCGACATCAGAGTCAAATGCATCACAGTCAGCAACTTGAAAGGCATTTTGATGATTGTGACCTATTTCCGAATTGGCCGCTCATCCACATCAAGATCATAGGTTTTGGCATTTCCTCAAGAAGAAACAAGAACTCTTCTTCATCTAAAATCGCCCATCGTCCCGAGCTTGTACCAAGAGAGATCTTGTCCCCGAAATACTCGCATTTTGAGGCGTTTTGGAGATGTGCAGTTCCTCGCAATATGTCCTTCACCACCACAGTTGTAGTACTTGATTGACTTTCCTTGTCCTTGATTTGCATTCCTTCCACGATTCTGATTACCCATATATCTACCACCACCCCCAGCATTCCCATATTCATCTCCAACATTACTTTGTCCAGCTCCAACATTCCCTTGCTCATTATGTGGAAGGTACGCATTTTGTCTTCCTTGCACATTTTGCACCACTACCTTTCCTTCTCTTATGGTGGCATGATTGTGGAGATTAGAAGCTACTATGAGTTGATTGTTGGAAGGTGGGGTAAAGTTCAGGTTTTGTTTAACCATTAGAGCCACTTGATGAGCAACTTGTTCCAAGAATTTGTCTGAGGGTTGATACCCTGGATCAGGAATGAGTTTGTGGTTACCGTTACCCATTGGTATGACTTGGGAAGCTTTGATGGTAATTCCTACATTAGTGTAGAATGTTGTTGAATCATTTGACGAACTTGCATTACCAGAATTTGAATTGAATTTTTCCAAGATCATTCGTTCAAACATAGCATGTCTCTCATTCTGAAGCAGGAACGCATACAATTGCTCATAGTTAGTGTTCCTCAAACCTTTAGTCAACTTGACTAAAGTGACAAATTTGTGCCATTCGGGATTCATGTTGTTCACAACTTTAAGTTTAGCTGAATATTTGGCATATTCATTTTGATATTCCTCATGTCATTCACAAGCTTGTGGAACCTCACGTAATATTCAGTGACACTTTCCCCTGGTTTCATCTTAAAGTGCTCAAATTCATCATACAGTTGTGATTCTCTGTCTTCTTTAGTTAATTCATAACCAGAGAGAAGCATCTTGACATTGTCGCAAACTACCTTGGCTTCAGTGTTGTGATTTATTAACTTGTAGATGTGTAAGATATAACTTTTCACATACACATCACAACATTAACCCAATGAGCACATAGATGGTTTTAGAGAGAGAAAGAGTGGGATATTCTAGTAAGAGAAACTTGTTGAATATTAGATTACCAAAGAACATCCAACCCTCTACCTTGCAAGGTAGAGGGTATTTATAGGTTACAAACTAAACGACCTCCCGACGGCTGTGGATCGCCGATACGGTGGGTAAAGACCGACCTTCCTCCACGGTGTTGCACTAAACTATTTTAAGCTACTAACTAACTAATTAACTACATAAAACGTAACAAATGACAAGTCTACGATCTAACTTGTGCTAGATAATACTTGGGGTGACCGACTCTTCAATCTGGAATTATCTAATTCCTAACAATCTCCCCTAAGGAGGTCACCCCATGTTTTACATTACGTAACCTAACATTCTATTCATGACTTGGTTCTTGAGCTCGAGACTTTCATACATCAACATCGTAAACTTTGTGCATAAGTAGTGCAACTTCAAAGTCCGCATAGATTTGTACTTTAAATTGGAGGTCCATTTCGATCCACGTGATAGTAAATATGAACCGACTTTTGAGATCATCGACTATCAAGAATCTCGGACACATCCTTTGTGGTGTTGGTATTATGTGAATTTGTGACATTCGGACCGACATGCTCACATTCGGATCATGATATCTTCTCATCGAGTAGCGGAAGCTTTAGTTGATTCATGAAATTGGCATCGCCAGTAGCGAAGCATGGAGTGAAAATATCGAGTCATTGATGCACTAATCATGATTTCTTCGAGATGAATGTGATAAGTGAGCATGCGGCTATGGATTAACCGCTTCATTTCGATCACCGCAAGCGTCGGGCGTACCGCATGCAGCGATTAGCAATAAATCGCACGAAAGTGTCTTTGATCACTTTCGTTGAATTGAGGTACACGCCCACGGTTCCCGTTGATCAAGACATGTACCGCCTCGTGATCGGTATAATTCAAGAATTTCCTTGACAGTGGTTTCGCGAATGCTCTAGTGTTCTCAAACCGAACGTCTCAAAGAAGACAACACGGAGTGAGTGAACCAATAATTTAAGTCCACCGATTGATGAAAAGATATTTGAAAAACAATCGTGTATTGCTCAATAGAAATTGTTTTGCAATACAAACAAGGTTTTAATGAAAATCAATTATCAATCATAAAACACCTTTGATTTGAAATATCCGTATACGGTCGATGTGCTAAAGAAAAGAGTTGTTAAGCACAAAGACCGGTTTTCAAAGGTATCCGTCAATCCATAACTCGAACCAGATTGATTCAAGAGATTGAATCGCCCCATTGTTTCTGCTCGGTTGTCACATGGTTGATCTATATAATAGATCTCACATGCCACCTACCAGAGCTTGTTGATGTTGGCTCGTAAGGCTTTCCATCTTCATAGTGAATATGTATACACATCACTCGGATGTTCCGCAATACCACAAGGATAATGCGTAGGACTCAAGATATAATCTCTCTTTCCACATTGTATGAAACAGAGAGTCTTCATTGAAAGTGTCCTAATGAGATTTATTGATGATCTCGTGGCTCTAGACTCAATATGTGCATATTTGGATCCCGTGGGAGACTAGGGAGAGGGTCTCCTTCTTCAATATCAACCATCTCTAGAGAAAGTCGATAGATAATGTCGGTTCCCGTGAGAATGAAACAAGTCCTTTTAAGAGGAACTTGAGTGGTTTGGAAAGTTGAAGTGCGTCGTCCTTTGGGTCCATGACGTCTTGTCTTCAATACCGATGTTACCATCAAGTAGCATATGAATTGAACCCGGTTTACGCCCTAAGGTTGAATAAATGGAGGGCTATTTGTTTTCACCCTATTCTCATTCAATTCTTTTAATTCTTCAACCCTTGATTGCTTACCGAGACTTCTTAGCTAGAACCTTGTTGGGTTTATTCCGATACTAGCTCGGTCTTAGTCCGCACTCTTCCCATATCTCATTTTCTCCTTTTATCATCATACCTAAGGACTTCTACACTAACTAGTGGATTGTCCTCGGTAGATCCCTCCGGTTCGGCGGATCATGGGAACCAATACCTAACCTTATCATCCTTATATCACCGTACATATAGTAAAGTTGGTCGGTCTATTTGGTATTGTTCATCCGCCATTGGATCCAATTGAAAACCATTTGAAAATCAATTCGGATACTTGTGATATATTATCAAAGCATTTTGTACCGAATTATTTTGATATTTTAGAACGAGAACTCCCCTCAACATGTGCATCAAGTATTTGAAAAAAAAAATTTGCACACGGAGGCAAGAGAAAGAATTAACTTCTTTGATTACCATTTTCTAAAAGATATCAACATCACTTCCCACATCACATCAAGTAGATATAGCATTTCCGGGAAGGATGAGGTTTCCATAAATTCGCTCCCCCTCAATATGTGCCTCGAGGTTTGAAAAGAGTTTTGCACATACTAGAGGGAACCCTTTAAGAGTTGCATGCATGATCACCAAAGAATTAGAAGCCATACAATCACGGTACCTTAGAAATGTTTAAAGTTGTGTACCCTGATGACTTGAATTTGCAAAGAGAATTCTCCCCCTTAATATATGCTTCGAGATACGAAAATTGTTTAGCACATATTAGAGAGAAGTATGCACAAGAAATTGGTCATCTTATCTTTTAACATCTTTCATATTTATATCACATTTTCTCCCCCGATCAAAAATCTTAAATCCTTTGAGATTTTGGATCTCAAGTGATTTAAATATGTATGAGGTAAAATATTTGTAGGAGAAAATGTGTCCGGTTTTATATGATCAAAAGTGGACAACATGATGTTTCCCTTTTACAAGGGAAACCACAGACAAATCCTAGCACTATTACATGTATTACAGCTTGTTCACCTTAAGTACACCACATATTACACAAAAACAACATAAACTACATTCGAAGATATCTTCATTCGGTCCTCAAGAAGTTTGTAGTGACCATCACGAAGCATTCCACCAACAAAACTTTCAAGGTGCGGAAGATCCTTCGTGTCTTGAGTCTTCGTCGATTGCAAAGAATGAAATGTTCACATCTCTTCACGTCATCATCGGTCCAAAAATAGTTTTAACCCAAGATTTCATATCAAGTTTGGCTTCTTTCACTCACGGTGTCAAGTTCTTCTTGACCAATTTGAGCGTACCATCACTAAACTTGTAGAGTTCACAAAGACACATAAGCATACGAGATCCATATCATCGGTGAAGATGATGACTCTAGGGTGTCAAGAACTTTGTATTCTCGATGAAATTCATGCCCGATTGCATTCCATTGAGGATTTGTAAGGTTGATCTGGTTTGGTAGCTTTCAATGCCAAGTCGAAAGTCCTCAACTCGTTTTGAATGACGAGGCCCCCGATCCAAAGAGTGACAGTGCAGAGAGGGCCTTTTCTCACGGACAGTAAATGCTCAAGGTGTCCTTGAAGATTTAAGAGATAGAGATCTTGAAATCATTTGGCGGAGATGTTTGAAGTCGTTCTCTTCAATAGTGTACTCTTTGAGGTCTCGCTCTTTTAAGTACTATCTTCTTCAAGTACTCATATCCATAGATAGGAAGATCTCTACTCGAACAACACTTAAGATTTGCGACTTTGATCGACATCATTGCGTCTTTTATCGACACCATGTCTTTCGATGTAAAACTTCTTCTTTTGAACCACCGGTGAGAAATACCATAAGAAGTCGCAATATCATACTTTTGTTCTTCATTCGTCGAAACTGATCAGAACCATCTGCTCAAGCCCCGATCGAGTAGGTTGCGACTTTCATCTTTGATATTGATAGAGCGGGTCTTCTTTCAGCAGAGCGAGCACACGATAGTCCAAGTCGTGATTGAAGAAGAATTCGCACGAATGGTCATCGACCGGGTTCACCACCAAGAGGAAGAGATTTGTTGACATTGAAGCGATCGATTTGATCACCGACTTGGTCATTTAGCATCTTATGGCATTCTTCCATCGATATTGAAGATGATTTGCATCCGAGTGGAAGACTTTGACAATTTCGTAAGCTTGACCTTCAAGATCTCTTGGTGCTATGGATGAGATGCTCTTCCGCTCACAAAACCATCTAATGAAACTTCCCATATCACCAAAGATAGTGTAGAAGAGAGTCTTCACCGAATTTCGTAATTATTGGTGATAAGCGATGCCCAATTGTTGTCGGGAATCATAGAGTCGACTGGGATGGTCCATGTGGGTTATGGAGAAGGAGGTCTATCTTCCACAATGCGACTTTGAATTGTGTCTCTTGAAGGTGCAACTCGGATGTACTAGTGCGATTCCCGCCATGTAAGTATCAAACCCGTCTTCGAGGGCTTAGGAATATGCTTTGTAGATGCATCATCTTCATCAGTTACGAGTCCGCCATGACATGCGACTCTTCGTTAACCATTTGATCATCAGGAATAGAGGTGGATGTAGATGTGAACCTTGAATCAATCGTCGTCCAGGCAGCAGATTTCTTCTGAGTACTCTGTTTATTTGTAGAGTCTGATTGATTGGAAGGTTTTGGCGGTGATGATGGTGGTTGTGATGGAGGTGAATTGTTGGTTGTTGAAGAAGGATTACCAGCTCCAGAAGTTCCAGCGCCTCCCGTTGGTGGTGGGGGTGGAGGAGGATCTTTGCGATCCTTCATCAATGCTTCCATCACAATTGTTCTCCTTTTCTTTTTAGCTTCTTTTTCCCCGACGTCAATCTTAAACTGCTCATAATTGTCGAACTTAATGGATTCTTCAAGTGCCTCATAGAGTTTACTGTGAACCTCATGCTTGTCCTCTTCAGCCTCATACATCCTTTCACACAGAGCTGCTCTCATATCGGTGATGGGGAGGTCCTTGAATCGTCTAAGAAGTGGAGCCTCCATAGCCCATTCCACAGCATCCTTGACTTCTCCTTCAATAGCGGCAGTAACCCCTTCATTGAAGTTGAGGTGCTCCAATCTATAGACACGATCCACCAGAGAATCAACAGATTTAGGAAGTTGCCTTTCCAGAGCTTCTATCCTTTTAATGGCTTTATCCAAGAGTTGATCGGTGAGAATCATGGAGGGAAGTGGTAGAGCCACTTCATCCGCAATTGTAATGACGGGTTCGGGGTTGGTGACATTGTTGGTGGTGTTTGTACAGTTGATTGAGTAGGTAAGGGAGGTGGAAGTGCAGTTGATAGTGAAGATGCAGTCATTGGAGGAATAGTTGACGTATCTTCTTTGAATCTTGACGGTATACATGGATTGTGCAGTATCTAAGGATTTGTCATTAATGAATTGATCACCAAAGAGAAATCTTCATCAAGATTCTTAAGTGAGGATAGAGAGTTAGTAGACGATTTGGTTCATCCATCTTCAAGGTCTCATCGGATCTTGTCTCAAGGTTCTCTGCGAGCCTTTTTGTAACAGAGTGTCAACATTCAAGCAGATTGAGTCTCACTAAGTGTAGGAGTTTCCTTAAGCGTTTTGCACTTTGACCACTCAGTTGTTCTTTTGCATGAGATGATTACATTCTTCTCTTGACTCATATTGATTTGTGGTGCTTGATGGAGATGATGAGATAGTTAAAAGCATGTGAGCAGACTTGTTCGGTTTCAACACTTGCCACCCTTTACCCTTGTCATGTGTAATTGGGGTTGTTTGTCGAGGTAGTTGAGCGGGTTCTCTTAACACAATTCCACCCACTGGAGCTTTCACATTCGACTTTCTAGGCTTCATTTGAATTCCAAGTTGCGATCGGCATCATCTTCATCGATTAAACGGTAACATTCCTTGGTATCTCGGTGTTCTCACCAATTTCCTTTTCCACTTTCTTCCTTTTACTTTACGCTTCTTGGATGCGGTGTCGATGTTGTGACCTTTCAAGTCTCTTTTTAGGAAGAGAGGCATAGGATGCTTGTGAGGCTGACTTGGTCATGGGAGCATTTGGTTGTAGAGGAGAGGGTGTGACATCAGCAGAGAGTTTGGTTGCTCTTTTCTTGTATTGCTTGAAGTAGTCCTTCTTCTTGATATCTTCTGTGAGAAGACAATCAGGAATTGGCAATCCAAATACTTCTTTATCCGTACCTCTAGGAACATATTTCAGGTTTCCTAAAACAAATTCATCTTCTGCTTTGTGTAAAGTTGATTCAGACCTAGGAGTGAAGTTGTGATTTTGTTGCAAATACTGGATAACAAGCTTAGAAAATCGATCTTTGGGAATTACAAGCTTGTTACATTTCTTTCGACCTTGAGCATTGTTGGAAATAGGTTCTATCGGATATGAATGTGTTCATTGATAAATAGAATTCTTCCCAAATACGATCGAGACATTCACATCAACCCTATTAACGATTCCCGATAGGATTTGCAAGATAGAATTCTCACTTTATCGAACCACAAGTTTTCCCGGATAAGCATAAGTTCGTAATGGTTGTAATAGCTCTCGGGGTTGATACATGTGTCCGGTGATGATGTCGGATGCTCTTGAAATCTTGCTCGATAACCCAACCCAATTAGAAAGACAATCGGATCGTCGGCACGGTGGAGATTCGAGCGAAAGTCGTGGTTACATGGGGTGATTCAAGAGCCTTGCTCGAATATCGTAATCAATTGTGAACTCCCTATTATCCGTTTTGCAAGAGTATTGTCTTTGTGATTTTGTTCCATTGAGCGGTGTTCGTAATTGTTGAATGTAAATGGTAGGAATTGAGCATTGCTTGGTAATAGCTCGGAAGAAGTTTGTGTTTTGAGGATGTCAATAGAAACTTTGAGTATCGGATTTTGTTGGAGCCTTTGTAGGTCCACATATGATTGCTTTTTCCAATAGCGACCCATTGACTGGAAGGATTTCTTCGTCGAGAGAACTTTGGATGATGCCGAAGGGGTAACGCTCTTTTCTGGGATTGAACTTGCCATTGATGGTCTGAGTAATCATACAATCAACAGTAATGATTGGGAACAGGTTAGATAAATGATAAATGAGACAATATTGAGAGCACCCTTATGACATAGACACATAGAAGTAGTAACTCAGAAGGAGTCCCCAAAACACATACAGAGAAAGAGTGAGTGGCATAGGTTTCAAATATATGACAACATTTATAAGTGAGATATATCAATGAAGTAATCTTACAGACAAATAAGCACATGACGAGCTGATAAGGGATTAGAAGGCAAAAGAGTGCATTGCAAAGGGATCATGACATGAGCCAGGATACAAATGTAGAAGTGATATAATAAATATGCATGAGGAAAAGGAAACATTTGGTTGTCGTGAGAGAAACCAAGTACCTTTTGCCCAAACAGACATGTCATAGCAGATTACATGGAGTATGTTGACTCAAGAAGTTGAATAAGGAGATCCTAAGTGTTGTGAGAATGAGATCACCTTTAGCAATAAACCCTTGAACATTTTAATAACCCTCTACCCTAAGACTAAGTCTCAACATGAAAGTGAGCAATGTTGTTAACATGTACAGATAAGTCGCCATCACAGTAACCAAGCCAATTCGCTACCAAACAGTTAACTAAGTCGCTAAGGTCACTAATTCGCTATCTTGTGAAGACAAGTCGCCATGAACAGTAACACTACCAAGTCGCTACACATTTGTTAACTAAGTCGCTAAGGTTACTAATTCGCTAACTTGTGAAGACAAGTCGCCATGAACAGTAACACAACCAAGTCGCTACAAATTTGTTAACTAAGTCGCTAATGTTACTAATTCGCTAACTTGTAAAGACAAGTTGCTGACAACTAACTCGCTACCCAAGTCGCCAGAATAAGATATGCTAATTCGCTACAGAAGCATAATCGCTAAGTTGAACGCTAACTCGCTATGAAGAACATTCAAACTAAGTCGCTACCAAGAACAAGTTAAATCGCCAGCAAGAACACTCCTAACATGAACCCAACAGTCCAATCCTCTTAACCATACATCAATGTATTCCAAACAATATATTCCAAACAATATATTCCAAACAATAAATATATTCCAAACACTTTGAACCCGTTCAATCATTATACTAGCAACAAACACACGATTACATGATAAATCGAACCTAAGCGAGAGACAAATAGTCACAAATCACGAGCTCGAAAGGATCTGGATATAAAGACAAGTTAGTAACTTAACCCAAACGCTTAAGAGAACAAAGATGAGAGGGATTAGATGCAAACCTCTTGCTAAGTCGCTAAGATGAGCAATATGACGAGGAAGAGAAAAGCGAGAGAGAAAAAACTTTTGAGAAAAGAAATGGTAACTCGCTAAGTGGTAATTCGCTAGGGTATACCAACTATCTTTGACAAGATGACACAATTGGTCCTTGTGGTTTTAACATAAGGTGAGGTAAGTCGCTAGTGCAACATAACTTTCACTATATGGCAAGTTTGGTCCCTATGGTATTGATGAGCAGTGGTAAGTTGCTAACACGGATTATAGACTAAGCCTCTAGCATAGATTATCACACCGATCACCATGAATCAATTAAACATTTTGACACATAAGCATTTAAATCTAAGCTAGGCACTTAATACGTAGGTACACAATGATAATCACATGAGCAAGATACGACCATAACCTACAAAACCATAACCGAGATAGTTACAAAGGCAAAACACGACCTCAACTTACAAACGAGCAAGCATTATAACCAAAGATGAAGCCAATGGCATAGGTAGTCAAGAAAACATATACACAATCTCCCCTCAATCAAGGCCATCAAAGAACATTGATTGACATAAGTTTACCCGATATAAAGAAAAAGAATATTTCAATTGTTCGAACTTCATCTATGATCCCGTGCCATTATTGAATGACATTTCTAGGATTGTAGATGTTATCGATATGATGAAAATATTCTTTATTAGATAGGAAAAACATGATAAAATTGTAAATTTAAAAGAAATTTTTTTTTTTTTTTTTTTTAAAGAAACTTGATTTATACAAAGATATGGAAGAACGAGTCCCGATTCAAGATGAATAGGAGTCAAAGTAAGTAGTGCATCAAGCTGTTGCACGCTATAGCTCTGAATGAGCTATGTTCATTTCGATGGGAACCAAGTCATGAAGTTCTGATTGAGTTGAGCATTGTACACGAAAAGGCGAGAGCACATTGTCTTGGAAGCACATGTAGATTTGTACATAGAAGAGTTAGTGACATGATTAGTCTCACATTTGGATGCATCACAAGATAATCTGGACTTATCATTAATGGAGATCCTATTAGGTTCTACATTCTTGAAAAGTTTACTGTGGGAATCCATTTGAGGCATGATCTAGGATGTAAGTTCATTTAAGTCCCAGTAAACTTAAATAATGCGCGGTGGGAATCCATTTGAAGCCACAGTTAGTTGAACTAAATGAGTGCTGACCTTGTTTTGACTATTTGTCCTTTTGTGATCGAGAGAATTTCTTAGGGATTGATCGTCGACGATGTTTTGCATGAGACCTAGTTAAGCTTATTGCATTTCGATCCGTGGGTGATGACCATTAGTCCTATGCTTGGGATTCATCATATCCGAACTAGGCAATGAAGTGATTGGTTTTGACAAAAGCAGACTTATTATCAACTTGGGATGTAAGCTTAGATTTCAATGGTTTAGCTCTTTCGGACCTAAAGGCATTAGGTTGTTTAATAACTGTTCGTTTCAAGTGGTTACGAACATTTGACTTTCCCAAAGTTGAAGGTTTTGCAAACTTAGTGTTCATCCTATTTCCAACATACTTCCCGAGCTCATTTTTAGGGCAACAATATTGAAGCTCTTATCACGAATTTGTGCTTTGAGATCATCAATATCTTTCATCAAGAGGTTAGATTGATTGACTAACTTAGAGTTTGTTTCCTCAAGGTTCTTTCTTAAATGCTCATTTTCTCTTAGAAGGTTGGACACACATAGAGCTAGTTCGAATTTCTAGATTCTAGTGTATCACTCATCTCATGACAATCATATTTACGGGCTTCGAAAGAAGTGATTTGATTTCTTATGGTGAATCTTTGTCACGAATCTGGATTTTAAGCGATTAATTTCAAAAATTCTCTAAATTCGGAAGTTCCAGTTACTACTTTTTTTTGCATAAAACATTTCATTCTTATGTTGTATTTCAATTTGCAAAGAGATACAATGTTTTTCAAGAATTGAAAATTTGTTTGAAAGCTCATCATATACCCTTTTTTCAATCATGTTACTTGCATTAGATTCAGACAAAACAAAGATTGATTCCACATTGTTATGTTCGGGTAAGAGTCATGTACCTTTTGTGAGAATTTATGTGATCGGATAAGTGTACCTTATTGATTGATACCTTTTCGACTCGAGAATTTGAGATCGAGTGTTCTCTTCATCCTTTTCATTTCAACTAAGATTACGCAATCGGTGTCATCTTTGGTTCGGTGGAATGTAGCATGTCATGTCTCCATTGCTCAGTGGAATCTCTTGGCACTCATTCAATTCGTTCGACTTGTTATTCTCTTTAGCGACTTCCTTGATGTATATTTCCATATTACTCATAAGTTGAATAAATGAGTTTCGAACTCATGAATTTCCATTCCGTGTGTTTCTTGAAAGACATTCCGGTCATGATATTATCAAAATCGAGGAGTATTCTTCCGGGTAAGTGGTGAAATTGGTTGAAGATGGTTTGGAGAGCAAGACGAGAATCATCCGTTGAGAGCTTTTCTTTGGTAATTTGAAACCTCGATCGTTCTAAGTTAAGCAAAGCAGTTCTTGTTAAAATGGGAAAATCATGACGAAGGATGGCACAACTTGTTCGATCCATGGTTGTAGATAAGAGTAATTTGAGAAGTCGATCGAGATGTTGAAGCGGCTCACACGTGCATTCCATATTCTTAGCATCATTTGCGGACATTAAGAGTGACTTATTTGAGTTGTTTCGATTAATCGATCTTGAATCATTAAGTGCATGGCATTCGGATAAGCATCTGTTTACTATTATGTGTTGTGTCATAGAGAGCAAGTACTTTGGTGATTAAAGGATCCGTGATGGTGACATTGTGTTATTATGAGTTACTCCCAAGTCTCTAGAGATTTAGAACCAACTCGCTACCAACTAAATAGCAATAAACCCAAGTCGCTAGAAGATCTCGCACCAAGTCGCCAACACTTAATTCGCCACACCACTAAGTCGCTAGCAATATTTTGGCGATGATTGCTACTCAAGTCGCTAAAGATGCAAGTCGCTAAAGAGCAACTCGCTCTGGACCAAGTCGCTACCACTGTCGCTACCCGTAGTGGAGAGTCCACTACTTGTCTTGTAAACCGCTAGATCTAAGTCGCTGGGTCTAAAAGCGTAACTCGCTACAAATTTGTAAAGCAAGTCGCTATGAAGAATGTAATCCGTGAGTTAACTCGCTAGCTAGAAAAACCACATAAACATCACTTTTCAATCCAAAAACAACCCAACCAAGATGATTCAAGCTTACCAAATGGAAACCTAAACACTTGTGATGATTCTAAACATAAAAGTACTAACAAAATCCAAACTTTAACCCAAGAAATCAACCAAATGATGCAAAAACCACTAAACTTTTTCAAACTCAAAAACCACCTAAAAACCACTAGAAATCCAAAGATGTGCAAGATATGATCTAACCATGGCTCTTGATACCAATTGTAAGATATAACTTTTCACATACACATCACAACATTAACCCAATGAGCACATAGATGGTTTTAGAGAGAGAAAGAGTGGGATATTCTAGTAAGAGAAACTTGTTGAATATTAGATTACCAAAGAACATCCAACCCTCTACCTTTCAAGGTAGAGGGTATTTATAGGTTACAAACTAAACGACCTCCCGACGGCACGTGGATCGGGGATACGGTGGGTAAAGACCGACCTTCCTCCACGGTGTTGCACTAAACTATTTTAAGCTACTAACTAGCTAATTAACTACATAAAAACGTAACAAATGACAAGTCTACGATCTAACTTGTGCTAGATAATACTTGGGGTGACCGACTCTTCAATACTGGAATTATCTAATTCCTAACAAGATGTCTTTTGGAAGACCCTGAATTATAATGTTTGAAGCCCTGATATCAGCATCGTATCTCTTTGTCTCCTTATCACTGAGCTCACCATACGTCTTTGGCCTGTCCAAACCTAAGATCATTGTTCCATCTGAAGCAGTTTCAAGTGTGTCTCTTGTAGTCTCAATCTGATAAGGTCCTTCATCAATTGATTTGAGAATGTTGACCCCATTTTCCTTTCCCAAACAATACAACCTAATTCGTTGAGCCCATGAGTCATAGTCGATTCATCAAGCATGGGTGGGCAGTATCGATCCGGTGCTTGAGCGTCCTCGGCTACATAAGAGATGATTGTAGGTACGTTGGTAGACATGATTACAAATTTCACGGGATTTTATATCTCTATGATTAAACCGGGAAATAGATTATTTCACGGGATTTTACTAAATCAAGAGAAAACCGTATCAGAAACAATAAGTAACCAAGTTGCTATAAACCTTGAAGACAAGTCGCTAAGTCACCAAGTCGCTAAGTATACAAGTCGCTTTAGTGGACAAGTCGCTAGGCTCACAAGTTGCTAGAGTAACAACACGCTAGAAGCACAAGTCGCTAGACACATGTCGCTAAAGTAACAACTCACCAAGTGGGCAAGTCGCTAAAGAACAACTCGCTAGACTGAACAGTACGACCACTACTTTGTACTATATGTCGCTTTGTCTCAAAAGACAAGTCGCTAGAGCACAAGTCGCTTCCCACAACAAAGTCAAGTCGCTGAAGATTGTAAAGACAAGTCGCTACGTTGACAAGTCGCTAGCCGAAATGGTACAGCCACTACTTTGTACTATTTGTCGCTTTGTCTCAAAAGACAAGTCGCTAGTGCTCAAGTCGCTACAACAACAATGGCAAGTCGCTGAGTAATATAGATACAAGTCGCTACCAAGAATACTATTCCGAGACTCAAGTCGCTAGCAAGAGAAGTTCAAAAACAACACTTTTCAATCCAAAACTAACCCAACCACACTGATTCAAGCCTTCCAAATCAAAACCCAAGCACTTACAATGATTCTAAACACAAAAGTACACTCAAAATCTAAACTTTAACACAAGAAATGATCCAAATGATTCAAATACCACTAAACTTTTTCAAACCCAAAGACCATAAAAAAACCACTAGAAATCCAAGAATATGTAAGAGAGATGATCAAACCATGGCTCTTGGTACCATTTGTAACATATTGGATTTCACAAACACATCAAACCATGATGATAGAGGGGTACACTATGAGTTTTAGAGAGAGAAAGTTTAGAGGTTTAGGGAACTTAGTGAGAGAAAGTAAAGTATTATTATGAGCTCCAACCCTCTACCTTGGGAGGTAGAGGGTATTTATAGTATCATACATAAATGCCACCTACGGGGTGTGGATCAGGCATACAGTGGGTAAAGACCCGTCCGTCCTCCACGGTGTTGCTAAACTAAATACTACCTAACATTAAATAACTACGACTATGAGCTTTCTAACGATTACATACACTTGAGGTGACCGACACTTTAATAACTGGATTTACTAAATCCTAACAACTCTTGAATCAACCTGGGTCCAGGAAATGGATTGATGGATACTTTTGAAAAACCTTTCGATGTGCTCTACAATTCTTTTCTCTTAGCACATTGACTGCGCGTTAATTTCTCAAACAAAGGTATTTATGATTGAAACTTGATTTTTCTCATAAAACTTTCGTCGTATTTCAAAAACCTCTCTCTTCAGCAATACGCGATTGTTTTTCAAATCAATTTTTGATTAATCAGTGAATCTCAATTCGCTGGTTCACTCACTCCGTGTTGTCTACTTTGGGATGCTCCAGTTTGAGAACGGCTAGATTAAGCTGCGAAACCCTTTCAAGGAGATTCTTATGAATTCTACCTTATCACAGGTAGTATTTATATTGATCAACGGGGAACCATGGTTATTGCAACCCTATTCAATGAAAGTGAACAAAGACACTTTCGTATGTTGTATTGCTAACTGTTGTTTGCAGAAACATCTGACGGTTGCAGCTGATCAATATTGAGAAGTCAATCCATAATCGCATGCCCACACCTCAAGCTCATAATCAAAGAAATCATGATAATCTAAAGACCTCAAGCTATGCTTCTGCAACTCTGATGCAAAATATCATGATCCAACAAAGTGTGAGCATGTCAGACCAGAAGTCACAAATATCACATAGAGACGATACAACAAAGGATAATTCAGAGATTTACTGTGGCTGATGATCTCAATGAAAAGCTCAAAGATCACCAAGTCATGGATCAGTTAAAGACCTCTACTGAAAGTACAAAGCATGCGGACTTTGAATACTCAAACATTACGAGCAACAAAGCAAAGAACGTGTAATAAAATGCTAGAACTCAAAATGTAATATCAGTTGTAATTGAGGTGACCTCCCTTAGGGGAGATTGTTAGGATTTAGTAAATCCGTAAGTTAAAGACTCGGTCACCTCAAGTATGTGTAAGCATTAGAAAGCTCGTAGTCTTAGTCATTTAGTTAGTATAAGTAGTTAGTTAAGTAACACTGTGGAGGACAGGCGGGTCTTTACCCACTGTATACACGATCCACAGCCTGTAGGTGGCGTTTATTTTAAAAACTATAAATACCTTCTACCTCCCAAGGTAGAAGTTTGGAGCTTCATAATATACATTTACTTTCTCTCACTAGAAGTTCCCATTCTCTCCACTTTCTCTCTCTAAAACTCATTCAAGTTCGAATCTTCATAAGTGTGTTTGTGTGTTTATGATAACCTATATGTTACATCAGGCCTATAGCATGTTGCAATGTTGTTTATAAGTACATCAGTAAAATTCTAACCAATGGAATTAAAGGGGCTTTGTGTAAACTAGTCAATCCTAACCAAAGTGCCTTCATACCTGGAAGACAGATTACTGATAACATACTTCTTACTCAAGAATTATTAAGAGGTTATGATTGGAAAAATGGTGCTAAAAGAGTAGCTATGAAGATTGACATCCAAAAGGCATATGATACAGTCAATTGGTGTTTCCTTGAAAGAATCCTGAACAGATTTGGCTTTCCTCAGAAAATGGTTCATTGGATTATGGTGTGTTTTCGTACTACTGCATTTACCCTATGTGTTAATGGAGAAAGATTTGGATATTTGAAGGGGGCAGAGGATTAAGGTAATGGGATCCTATATCTCCTTACATCTTCACTCTCATTATGGAAGTGTTCACCCTCATTATGAAGAAACAAATCAGTAGTGATAACAACTACATATACCACTGGTGTTGTAAACAATTACAAATTACTCACCTATGCTTTGCTGATGACCTGATGGTGCTTTTCCATAGGGACATTAAATCTGTTAGAGTAGTTAAGAAAGTCTTGGATTCATTTAGTCTCATATCTGGTCTCAATCCTAACCTACGAAAGAGTACTATATTTTTTGGGAATCTTAAGGATACTGTGAAACAGGACATATTGGCAATTCACCCCTTCAAAGTTGGTGTTCTACGAGTTACATACCTTGGTGTTCTTCTGATCACTAAAAAGATTGGCATAAGTGACTGCAAGTACTTGGTTGATAAGGTGAGAGGGGAAATTAATGATTGGAAGAACAAACTCTTATCATATGCAGGAAGGCTACAGCTTATAGCATCTGTTTTAGCTTCAATGCAGGTGTATTGGGCTTCTGTGTTCATTCTTCCTAAAGCAATTTGTGGAAAACTAGAAGGGGGTTGAATAGTTTTACCGATTAAAACTTCGTTTTATACTATTTAGATCAACTTATGTCAATCTTATTAAAGGTGTGTGTTGGAAGATGATAGATAAGCATTTAAGTAATGCAAAGTTAAAGAGTAAGAAGCACAAAACCACAACTCAAGTATTTATAGTGGTTCGGCTACAAGGACACCTTCCTTGCCCTAATCCACTCCCTGAGTCACCTACTCACGAGTTCGTAATCACTACACAACACAAGCTTGCCCGGTACAACCTCGCCTACTCTTTATCCGGTATAAGGCTAGACACCGGGTTCTTCCACGAGGTAGAACCAAACCTATCACAACGTCGCCTACACTTTATCTGGTACAAGGCTAGATACCGAGTTCCATTACAAAGGAGGAACTACTTCCCAACACTACACAACACCTATCCCAAAGGAGATCCACTCCTTATTACAATATCAACAAGGATGTCAATATCCTTTGACCCAAACTAATATATCTTGTACATCGATACACCATATCAAATATACATCCTAGGCACCTTTCACTAATGCCTTTGACACGACACCTAGGCACCCTTCACTAATGTCTTTAACACGGACCTCCGGTACCCTTCACTAATGCCTTTGACACAGATCTTCGACACCTTTCACTAATGCCTTCGACTTGACCCTTTAGACATCTTTCACCTATGTCTTCAACACAACACTTCTAATGAGAGAGGAAAGAACTATCAATAAGATAACATTAGTAGTCTTGATGATGACAAAGCTTGGCAACCCATGGACTTGAGCTTGATCGACTTCAAAAGGTGGTGATCTCGCCTTTAAGAGGAACCTAGAGAATCACACAAACACAAAACTACATAAAAAGAACCTTTGGATCTGAGGTTAGAGAGTTTACAACACTAAGAGAGAATGTGTGTGAAAGGGGTAAGTTATAACCAATAAATGGCTCACTATTTATAGGCAAAAATCAACTACTGGTCCCCGAATCCCACGGATCCCTTACATGAGGGATCCGTCCAGTGTAAACTGAGGGATCCTCTTATATGGGTTATAGGTCATGGATCATGGATCATGGGTCATGGGTCATGGACTTTGGATCATGGGTATCTAAATAGATACAATGTATCTAGAAGATGCAATGCATCTAGTCAATGGGTCATGGGTATGGGTCATGGACCATGGATAATACCCAACATGACTTCATGCATGATGTCATGCAGTGGGTCATGGGTTATGGATCATGCTCCATGGGTATGAGTCATGGATTTTTGGTTTTACCCAACTACATTCAATGTATCTAGTTAATGGGTCAAGTATTTAGATTCTTACCCAATACATTACCCATTATAATGTATACTAAGTATGTATATATATACCCATTATGTAAACACTAGTTGTTATACATATGCATTTCTATCAAATGTAAACACTATTACTTGTTTAGTGTTTTATATGAGAATGTAAGTGTGTTAGTAAACTATTGGCTTAAACCATTTACGTATTTTATTTGTTTCGTTAAAATGATTTTACATTTGTTGTCGACAAAACATTAGAAGATCGTAAAATATAAATAAATGTTTTTACGGCTTATTTGTATTAACAATCTCCCCCTTTTTGTTGATAACAAAAAATAAGATTATTTGAAGGAAAAACTAAAATTAGTAAAAGTTTGAATTGAGTTTTACTCTCTTCTCCCCTTTTGTCGAAACAAAAGATCGTGAAAAGAAACTAACACATTGTTTGAAGAAAAACATGTGAAAAGTAAAAATATGAAAAATAGAGAGTAAGAAAAGAGAAGGATTCTCGTCTTAGCTCCCCCTTGACGAGTGCTTCCCTTTGTTGAGGGCGTCAAGTAATTAGGAAAGCTAAACGAGTGTTTTGCAATATCGTTTGCAAATGGTTTCGTCTTTTAGACGAACATGCTCCCCCTTGACGAGTGCTCCTTTGTGAGGAGGACGTCAAGTAGTAATGTACTCTTATGTGAAAGTATTGCAAGCGTTTTTGCAATGTTTTACTTTGACAAGAAACTCCCCCTTGTTGAGGGTGTCAAGGTGTTCAGTGTATATTGAAAATCTACAAAACAAAGGTTAGAAAACAAGTATATGATGAATAATTTCTTACAAATAAGACTCAAATTAGTAAGAAAAATTGTTTCTGTTGCACGGATCCCACGGTTCCTTCCTGGGAGGGATCTGTCTAGGCCAAAGTGAGGGATCCGTAACCTGCATTCTCAATTCAACAAGTGGATGTAAAATGTGATGTTAACATCAAAATGAGTTATGTATTAAGGTACGAAACATATTCTCAAGACAATATGGCATATAACATGTAATTTCATTCAATAAAAATACGAGAAATGATATACATATCTCTAAAACTAAGAGAATGACTTAAACATGAAATATGATTCCTATTCAATCTAAGTTAGTCTTAAGACTAGAACACCACTTGAATTCTTAAGCTTAGGAGTGTTTAGTTTTGTTGACCTCGTCGAAACGTTCAAGGAGGTGATAACACATGAAACGTAGCTCTTAACGTAGTTCATGTACTAAACCTTCAATATGTTGACAATGATAACAATATTTGTCATGGCTTGGAAGTGGTGGTGGTAGAAATGGAATGGTTTGAGATGTAAGGTTGAATGAGGAAGGTTGAGGATTCTCAAAAGAAGGAGGAATATGTGGAGGTACATTTGGAGGTGGATCAAATAAGGGTGAAGGTGGTGGAATGTGTGTCGAGGACGGTGGTAGAGAGGTATATACTTCCATGTGATCGGGTGGTTGACTTTGATGATTCCTTATAATCCAAAAGGTACTATTCGAGGGTGATGGAGAAAATGATACTGGTGCTAGTGTCGTTTCAACACCATGGTTTTGTTGTTGCGCTATTCTCTCTATTGAGGAGAATGTTGGCAATGGTGGAGGATGAGATTACCTAAAAGGCAAGTCCTCTAAGTTGTAGAGTTGTGGAGATGAAAGTGGAGTGGTGAATGATACGGCTCTAGGCACAAAAGGTGATGATTTAGTGGAAATAGGGGTGTTTGGTTTAGGAGGTATAGTAGTGTTTGGCAATGGTAGTTTTGTGGGAACAATCCTTTTGAGGATTGGTTTGATTGGTTGAGTTGGTTGAGGGAAATCCTAGCGTTTGTGGATTTAATGGGTGATGATTCGGTTGAAGAAATTTCGTGAATAATACGAGCAAGTTTCTTTTTTTTTTTTTTTTTTTTTTTTTTTTTGAGGAGTTGGCACTAGGAGCTTTCCTCATGATGAAATGATAAATGGATAGTGAAATAGAGGCTTTTAGTTGCTGAGAATGATGTTATGAATGGTGACTTAGAGGTATTAACAAAAGGAGTTTATAAAGGAAAGGAATTGGTAAGTGAATTCAAAGCTTAAACCACTAAGATCCTTTAAAATGCAATGATTTGCATGCACAAGAGTCAGCTTCAGAGTTGCACTGATCAAAGAAGTCAATTAAGGCAAGATGAAGTGTTCAAGTTAGCAAGGAAAGCTTGAAATTATTGTTTTAGCTAGGATTAGCTGATTATGTACAACTAGTTCCCACGGTTCCCTCCAATGAGGGATCCGTCTAGGCTAAGCCTAGGGATCCGGCTCTCAGCAACCAAGAAAAAAGAAAAAGATGTTTTGAAAGTTCTAGTACCTATACATCTTGAGTGTTTCAGTCTTCTTAGGTGTCTTAAATTAAGAGGGTCTTAAATGATCAAGAGAAATGATTGATGGTAGCTAATGATTGCCTTTTATGGAAAGAAATAGGACTTTATGAGCACCAATGGGTGATCAAGGATGACACTAAGAGATTTTAGAATGTCAAGTGAAGTTAAGTGATCCTAGAGATCAGATGGTAGCTCAAAATAAATTTGGAAAATTCCTCAAAAATCATGATAAATGAAAAACTAGTTTTTGGCCCATTTTGGGGTAAAAATGACTAAAATTAATTTGCTAAAATTGAGCGAAGTATCTAACTATGTTTTTTGAGATGTGAGGAACAATGTGTGAGTATTAAAGTGAAAATGCGGTGAGTTTTGATGAATTGATAAATCAAAGATATCTTGAATGTGATCATAAGTTAGCTATGAGTGAGTGTGAGACCTACTGAGCTTGAGGAAGACTTAGGTGATCCTAAAGAGTCATGTTTAGCTAGTATGATGTGGTCTAGAGGAATGGATTGAAGTGTGGAGGTCTGCGAATCCACTTCTGGTTGCCTGGATCCCACGGATCCTTCATATGATGGATCCGGTTAGCTATAACCCAGGGATCCGGCTACTGCAGACCAGTACCTTCACAGAAAGTGTGCAGATTTTGCATAAGGTGTCGTATATTAAGACCAGTGATTTCTAAAGAATTTGAACATCTATATAAGTGAGATATCAAATGAAAAATGTTTTATTTCATGGGAATGATCATATTACAAAGATAAAAGATGAATCCTAAGGATTGAACCTATTTGTAAAAGAGACTAGGTTTCTTGTTGATGCGCGTACGAAGCGCGTTCGGGGTCAAAGGAACTTCCTTTTCTTCGAGCAAGTTTTTCAACCACCTAGGCAATGAACCTAATCGTTGTAGTGTAGTATTGGGTAAGCCTCGGGGATTGATATCGCTCTCTAGGGGAATAGGAATGCTAGTAAGAAATGTATGACAAGAAGGAGGGGGTTGAGGATGATTCTTTTTTATCTTTTTATGGTTTTTTAGAAAGCTAAGGTAAAGATATCGGGGCAATTGGTTGGGGGGTGTTACTTCTACCGATTACTCTACTTATCTAATTATCTATTACTACGGGTAGTCTTATGTCTAATTGAAGTGTGCTCGTATGATGATTAAAAATATGTTTACCTAGATACTATTACTCTCTAGTTATATTTTATTGGTCGATTGAATTGTCACACCTTATCTTAACGCGTTGTATTCCTAAGGTCATAGGGTATGCGTAGTCTCTAGTTCTTTGAGGTTATCTCTCGGGCATGACATACGAAATCGGCAAGCCTAGGCTATTTCATTCATAAGCCACACATTCATAAAGCATACTCAAGCATTAAATACAATGAATGATGCCTAGTTGCACTCCTAAGCCAATTTACAATTAAGATAAGAAACAACCTAACAATAATCAATAACTAGGTTTCATAGATCTAAGCAAACACACAAGAAATTTAGCTAGACATGGTAAACAAGCAAGCATACACACAATCAATCGAATAAGGGATAGACATAATGTTACTTTGGATTAAAATACTTATCTCGATGTGTAAAATAGGGTATGGGACCCTAAGATACTGTCCAAATCGGACTACAAACTAATTAGGGTTTTTTCTCCAAAGGTCTACCTCCTTAAATGCAGAAAAATCGTATTCTATATATAGATTTACACTTGCAATGACGTCACCTTTTGCATGGGACGCCGTCAGCTTTCCATCATTAGGGTTTCTTCTTGGCCAAGTCATCGATGGGACGGCGTCACCTTAGAGTTGTGATGCCGTCATTCTTCAGTTGGACGTTGTCTTGATTCTAGATCTGGACCGTCTGAGTTAAAAACTGTGAGTGACGCCCTACTTCTTTACAACATGACGCCGTCAGGTTATATGAACAAAATTTCCACTGAGTCGTCTGGTGCATGTTTTGATCAAGTCTTTATAGAGGGACGTCGTCTCCCTTTAATTGGGACGCCGTCAGGTACTGTTTGATCAGCTTTGAGAGGCTTCGATCTTGACTTTGCCATTTTCTTCATGTCTTTGCTCTTTTTCGTCCAAATATGCTTCATTCTAGCATTTTGCTTCCAAGAGACTTTAAAAGTGAAAAGGAATGAAATTAAGCAGTAACAGATATAAAAATGGTCGATTTAGGGCTTAAATGACCCCCTAAAAGCGTATGTTTTAAATCCTTATCACTTGTGCGTTTTCGTTTGATGGATCGTCAAATGGATGATGAGTATTTGCGGATTCAGGAACGAAGAATGACGTGATGTGAGATGTGTTCAAAGGTTCCATCATCTTGTTCACAAGTACATATAAAGGACTTTGAAATTGAGGTTGAAAGTACATGATATGATGATAAAGGCGTGTCAAGAACATTTCGTATGGAATTATTTTCTTCTTGTTTCCTTGAAGGTTTACAATTCGTCTTGTGAAGAAATAGGCAAGATTGTATGGTTGTTGGGTTAGCAGACAATACTTTATGTGAGCACAACAAGCGGGAAGAATTTCTCGATTCCCCTAAGATTCCAAACATTTTCACATATAATGACCGCGAGAGGTTTAAGATCATCTCGGATATCATGTGTATAGATTATGTTTGGATCTGAGTAATTGGATCGAGGTTTGCATAACATGCGAGTTAATTCTTGAGGGGAAGATATGTGTGAACAATATGGACTATTTTCTTCACGGTAGTTGAAGAGAGAATCAAGAGACCAATCTTCAGTGAAGGCACATTGTCCATGATTTGGAATTCGAAGAATGTGAGCAAATTGCCCAAGAGTTAAGACAAACTTTTGGTTTTTGATCCAAAACCATAGTGATAGAGATCGATCCTCGTTACGAACGAGTTCAACTTGACGGAAGAATTCCAACACAAATCGTGGACATATTTTCTCGTTAATTCCGATAAGGCCTTCTAGTCCTATGGTTCGGAATGAGGTATTGATACCTTCTTGGTATAGTAGAGGTGAGTCAACAATACGTCCTTCATGAAAGTAACTAGTTTTGAGATTATTACGGACATGATTGACAGGTGTGTTAGGCTCAAGGGAGATATTAGGAATGTAGACATAAGTGAGTTGAAATTCGAATTCATACTCATGAGTTATGATGAGACCTATGGAAGTGAAATGAATAACTTATATGAGCAAGTTAAGATAAAGTGATGCATCAAAAAGAGAGGATATTTGATAGGTGAAAATAATCCCATAATGTTTTTATTTGACTATCCTTATTTTTATTAACAATGACAATTAACTTACTTTGTACTAACATTCTAGTAGGATTTTTCCTTTTATGGTAGGTTTTTATGAAGAGGTTTTTATGTTGCATGAGTTTCTGTTTCCCAGTTCCACGGTTCTCCCAGTTCCCTTTTAAAAGGGATCCGGCTTGTTAAACTTTAGGGATCCGTGGATCTGCAGTGACAGAAAAATGATCTTGATGTAAAATTGATTTTTGAAACTTTTAGGTTTATAAAAAGAGGTGTGTTTTAGCCAATATTTACTATCTAAGCATGCATTGTAGATTTCGAAAATATGTCAAGGTTTTTAAAGATACGAATGGAAAAATATGATAAACACATTATGAGAAATAAACGAGATAAACTAACATATTAGTAATATTTCAATTCAATTCTAAGAGCAATACAAAGGATAGGATATATGATACAAATGTAGATTAACAACACAAAGTACATGTATCCATGAGAAAACTTGATCATGGGATACACGAGGGCGATGAGTGTCAAGACGATGATCACGAAGGAGATGTAAACCATGATGATGAAGCTCTTTCTTGGTTTTGAAGAGTGAGATGAGGAGGAAGATGGATTTTGAATGAGAGGTAATTTTTGAAAGTGGAAGATTTGAAAAAAAAAAATAGGGTTTGGTGGTGTTGGAACGATCGGAAAGGATTTTATGGGGAAGGAGGAATTTTTGAGATTTGTGTTTTGTTTTATTATTAGAGAGGTTTGATTTTTAGATTAAGATAACACATATTTATATACCTAGACTATAGACGGAAGAGAAACACGTATGCAAGAGGGTTTCCTAATGAAGCCACGTATATCACTAAAGCATATGTTAAAACTAATAAAATTTAATATAACCATATAGGTTCCTATGCAAGCATACTTATTCTAAGCTAATTATATTTAGAGATAAGTTTTAAGAAAGTCAAACCTCTAATGCAATTATGAGTGTCCTTTTCTTTTGACAAAGAAAATGTTAATAAACAACTCCGGTTCCTTCGAGATCTAGGTGGTGGTTTAAGATACCTTCTTAAGGAAGGTAATCTTGTTACCAAGGAATTCCTATGGCTTGATTTAAAAAAGAGCTTAACTAAAAGAATGACAAAAAAGGTTAGTGCATTTTTGTAAGATAAAATAAGAAAGAAAAAATATGATGTTGTCATCTAATCAACATCCTACAAAAGTGTTTTTAAGACATGGTGTTTGTTTTTGTAAAAGCCTTCTTTGTAGTTTTCAATCATACACGGATCGGGTCAAGTTTTTAAAGTACAATATAGTCTAAAAAACTTGGTAACGAAGCTCTGGTACCAATTGTGGAAAACTAGAAGGGGGGTTGAATAGTTTTACCGATTAAAACTTCGTTTTAAACTATTTAGATCAACTTATGTCAATCTTATTAAAGGTGTGTGTTGGATGATGATAGATAATCATTTAAGTAAGTAATGCAAAGTTAAAGAGTAAGAAGCACAAAACCACAACGCGAGTATTTATAGTGGTTCGGCTACAAGGAAACCTTCCTTGACCTACTCCACTCCTCGGGTCACCTACTCGAGAGTTCGTAATCACTACACAACACAAGCTCCTTGTGGCGGAGAAGCCTTCACAACGTCACATACTCTTTATCCGGTACAAGGCTAGACACCGGGTTCTTCCACGAGGTAGAACCAAACCTATCACAACGTCGCCTACACTTTATACTGTACAAGGCTAGATACCGAGTTCCATTACAAAGGATGAACTACTATCCAACACTACACAACACTTATCCCAAAGGAGATCCACTCCTTATTACAATATCAACAAGGATATCAATATCCTTTGACCCAAACTAATCTATCTTATACATCGATACACCATATCGAATGTACACCCTAGGCACCTTTCACTAATGCCTTTGACACGACACCTAGGCACCCTTCACTAATGCCTTCAACACGGACCTTCGGCACCCTTCACTAATGCCTTTGACACGGATCTTCGGTACCTTTCACTAATGCCTTCGACTTGACCCTTTAGACATCTTTCACCTATGTTTTTAACACAACACTTCTAACGAGAGAGGAAAGAACTATCAACAAGATAACATCAGTAGTCTTGATGATGATGAGGCTTGGCAACCCATGGACTTGAGCTTGCTCGACTTCAAGAGGTGGTGATCTCGCCTTTAAGAGGAACCTAGAGAATCACACAAACACAAAACTACATAGAAAGATCCTTTGGATCTGAGGTTAGAGAGTTTACAACACTAAGAGAGAATGTGTGTGAAAGGGGTAAGTTATAATGAAGAAATAGCTCACTATTTATAGAAAAAAATCAACTACTGTTCTCCGGATCCCACGAATCCTTTACATGAGGGATCCGTCCAGTGTAAACTGGGGGATCCGCCAGACGCTCCTTCTATATGGGTTATGGGTCATGGATCATGAGTCATGGGTCATGGACTTTGGATCATTGGTATCCAAATAGATACAATGTATGTAGAAGATGCAATGCATCTAGTCAATGGCTCATGGATATGGGTCATGGACTATGGATAATACCCAACATGACTTCATGCATGATGTCATGAAATGGGTCATGGGTTATGGATCATGCTCCATGGGTATGGGTCATGGACTTTGGGTTTTACCCAACTACATTCAATATATCTAGTTAATAGGTCAAGTACTTAGATTCTTACCCATTATAATGTATACTAAGTATGTATATATATACCCATTATATAAACACTATTTGTTATACATATGCATTTCTATAAAATATAAACACTATTACTTGTTTAGTGTTTTATATGAGAATGTAAGTGTGTTAGTAAACTATTGGCTCAAACCATTTACGTATTTTATTTGTTTCGTTAAAATGATTTTACGTTTGTTATCGACAAAACATTAGAAGATCGTAAAATATAAATAAACGTTTTTACTGATTATTTGTATTAACACAATTGTTAAAGATATTGACAGAATTCTTAAGGGATTTCTTTGGTGTCAAGGAGATCTTATGAAAGGAAAAGCTAAAATTGCATGGAAAAAAGTCTGTCTGCCTAAAAATGAAGGAGGTTTGGGAATTAAAGACTTCAGTGCATGGAATTAAACTCTTATGTCTAAGCACCTATGGAACATAGCTAGCAATAAAGAATCTCTTTGGTTCAAATGGATAAATGAAATAAGGCTTAAAGGAAAAATTATTTGGGAAGTAAAGTGTGAGCCTAATACTAGTTGTGGGTGGAAGCAAATTCTATCATTAAGAGATAGAATGAGAGATCATATTTACAGTAAAATTGGTGATGGTAGAAATATTTCTTCTGGCATGATAAGTGGCGGGGCAATAGCACTGTGTTGGAAGTATTCCCTAGGGATGTTGTATCCAATGCAAGCTATGATGGCAGAGTTAAATTGAAGGATATGATTCACAATGGCAGTTGGCTTTGGCCTGCTGAATGGAGTGTTCAGAACATAACACAAAATATACATGTGCCTCAATTGAATGCACTGAGTGGATCACTAATGAACGGAAACATGTAAAGTTTAAGATTTGTGTTGCTTGGAAGGACTGTAGGAAAGTTAAACCTAAAGTCTTATGGTCTGATGTGGTCTGGTTTCCACACTGTTATCCTAAACACTCATTTATCCTATGGTTAACTATCTCGGGAGGTTAACAACATAGGACAAGCTTGCCTAGTGGTACCCTGAGAATCATTATTCTTGTCCTTTGTGTGATGAATTGCCTGACTCAAGGAATCACCTATTCTTTGAATGCTAACAAAATTAGAATCTTCCTTGCAAAAAGTCAATCCTAAGTGTGATTAGAAGAAATGCCTTGGTAGCTGTTGTATACTATATATGGAAAGAAAGAAATAAGAGACTATTTTCAGGGGAGAAAAGAAGTGAACAAGAACTATTAAAGATCATTGTCAACAATCTAAGGTTGAAACTGTCAAGTCTTCATGTAAAAAGGAATGCACAGACTCGGAAAGTGGCTAAAGACTGGCAAGTTAATATGATGTTTGAGGTGACAAAAGATATTCTTATAGAATATTGGGATGGAAATGTAAGCAACTCTGTCAGTTAAGGGGGTGTTTGGTATTGAGAAGTTAGCAAGTTGTATGGGATTATGTGAATCTGTATGGTAGTTTACTACTAGAATGAATCTTTGCCTTTTCAAGAGCAATGAATTTCAGGCCATAACACTGATAAAGTACCTTGTACCTAGGAGTCTATTGTGATATGGCTGTACCTTAGTAACCCTTGTAGCTTTATGCTTGTTTGGCCTTGGGAGGAAACAAGTTGCTATCTTGGGTGAAAAGGAGGTCTAATTAGATAAGATGTACTATAAAGTAGGTCTCTTCATTGTGAAGGGTATATGGCTGGGGGGACAATGTATGATGGTGGAATAGAGAGTGTAGGAAAGATGAACCTTCTTGGTCCACCCAACACATTGTCATAGGAGGTAATGGATGGGCTTCCATCAAGGAGTGTGTTCCCAAACACCTGAAGCCATTCTTTGAGATGGAAATATAGGGTGTTTGGCATAGCCCTTGATGGGAAGGGATGCGGGTTCCTAGTGATTCCTTTCTCCTTTTCCTACTTTGATCACTGTGGTGGCAGGTTGAGTAGTCTTGGTGGAAGGGAGAAGGGAAATGTAGCTAGATGGTAGGTGCACTTAATGGTGAATTCAGTTCTTGAGGTTCACTACAAGAATCAGGACAACAGGCGACAAACACAATGCCGATGCCACTGTGGCGTCGGCAACATACGCTACACGAAAAAAAAACGCTTGACCAGGGGGAGGTGCGTTGAATTGTTTTGTCAATATAATGCCGACGACAGGGCGTCGGTAAAATAAACGTCAAATTTGACTTTGTATTTTTAGGAAATTTTTTGGCGGGATTTTTTGGCGCTCACATCTTCCCGACGCCCTGTCGTCGGGATATAAATCAATATAATTGTTGGGTGGATTAGCGTGTGATTAATGCTAATCAATTTTGTTTTAACGTTGCCGACGACATGGCGTCGGTAGGAATAAAATGGTTATTTATTTTGTTATCATGTCGACGACATGGCGTCGGCAAAGTTGTTGTTACGTGTAATTATTAAAAGTGTTCAATTTTATATAAACTTATATAATTTAATTTTTTTACAGTTTAACCTAACCGATCATCCTCAATTCGTAAAACACAAATAGACACAAAAAAACCCAATCGTCAATTCGCACAAAACACACATAACAATGGTTGATTACACGCCAGAACGGGAGTGGACAATGGTTTTATCGTCGATGTATCTATTTAATGAAGTTCTTAATACGTATGGCGCCGAAATTTATGATGAATATGGTTCTTATCAGAAAAAACAATATTACTTACGTATTATTCCAACAACAACAACATCAACATCAAGGACAACAATAACAACAACTACAAGAACAACAACGACAACAACTACATACGAAGATTTTCCATGTCACCTAACAGCTCACGAAGTATTGCATCCGACTGACATGCGTGGTCATCAGGAATCCTTATAATTTCTAGTCTTGCCTCCAACATCCTTACTCTTGTCCCTAGCACCTGTTTTTGTGATTCCAGCATGTTTATCCTAAGATCTTTGGCATTACAACTTGAGCACTCTATTGGTGCAGATCCAGAACCTTGAGATGTTGAAGCAAAAGAGATTATTCTTAAGTACTCGTCAAATTCACTCTTCCACATAAAATATCCGCACTCATTATCTTTTTTTCTGGGCTGTTACATAATAAGAAAATTATAAGAGATTACAACCCAATTATTTGTATATTTGCATAAATAAGAAATGTATGATTGTTCACCTTCGACAGAGGACATGCATAATATTGTCGTCCAGATGAATTTTCTGTATGTGATGTTCTTAATCTTATATTTCCTGCTCCACAAGAACACATAAAAGTTTAATACGGTCCTGACGACGTGGCGTAGGAACCGTATTGAAACATGTTATTTTTTTGTCACGTTACCGACGACATGGCGTTGAGAATAATTAGGTTAAGTTAATTATGTTTTAATTTCGCTAACTAATTACGTGATTAGTAATATGGTGGCGACGACGGGGCGTCGACACCATAGGTTTTCTACCACAAAAAACTTTGACCAGAAAACACAGTGTGGGTCCCACGTTGGCGTCGGGAAGGTTAATTTTTTGGCGTCGGGAAGGACTTTCGCTACGAGGCTCAGCCGACTAACTGTTGGCTACGCCTTGGCGTCGGGAATGTGTAAAAAATGTCGTAGGTAGAAGTGTCGATTGTACTAGTGGTTAAGGAAGAAGCTTTGTGTTTGGAGGTCTATTCTCTGATCAGATTGAGATTGTATGAATGTTTCTGTTGCAGTATTAAGTAGGTGTTTTGGGAGTGTCCAAAACAGCCTCTTATCTTTATGATGTAAATGTTTGATGATTAATATAATTTTCACCGTTGCGCCAAATTTATACTTTTGCAAAAATACGTGTCACACTTATTGCGGGCAAATAAAAAAATTTAATATATTTCTTTTTAAGAGAAATGAGAAATACAAAAAGTATTAGAAATTTTGTGTCTAAATCGATTTATCCTACCATGATTTATAAACTAAGCATGATGATCTCAGTCATCCCGCTTCAAAACAGTTAAACATAAAATCTTGAAACGGTTGCACGTGTGACTGTGATACAACGGTATTTAGAAAATTTAACATCCAAGACACACTTATACTCCAATAGAATATCTCCACATGTACAATTTCCCGCCATTTTAAACTCATATTACTTGATTATAAATTTTGATGGATTCAGTTAAAAGTCACCATAACAAACTTTCACCTGTTAACATCCAAATTAAATGAACTCTCATTGATCTTTAAGTTCTGCTAATCATTCATTTTCTGATACTCCTACAATATTCCTTGTTCTTAGCTTGGTCGTACGTTGATAGGTAATCGTTCTTTATCGATCATATAGAATGTTTGGATTCACGTTTCTTGTGCATTACAGTTTGTTAGTTGTTACTTATGAAGAATCTTGATGATAATTTTGATTAATTTGTTTGCGTTTTTTGCTACATTCTTATCGATCTATTAGTTGCATGGTGTTTGATCATTACGGTTTTGTTTTACGTACAATAAGTGCATACAGTTAGTTAATTCTTTGTATCGATTTGTTATGAATTCACATGAGTAAACAGTTTATTTATATTGATCAGTGTTTATTTGAGTTTCTTAGTCTTTGCATGTTAAGATGTTCATGAGGATTTGATGTTAGCCTTTCCGTTTTAATCAGTATAATTGCTCTTCGTAAATCAGTTAATATGTGTCGTGTTCTTTACGGTTTTTGCAGTTTATTACTCTGGTTGAGTTATAAAAACTGGATGTTTAACTTCACACTTCTTGTGTATAAGTCTGTTACATGTTAACTATGAAAATCTTGAAGAAAATTTGATCAATTCGTCGCATATTTTGCTAATGAATTTGCATGAAATTAACCGTTTCATACTAGCTATCTGTGTCTATTTGATTTTGTTAGCGTTTGATTCTTGGTTTTGTGCTGCATTCGTTCATTACGGCTTATCTTACAATAAGATTATCAATTAGTGAGTTGTGTATATCGCATTTGTTTTGGTTAACAGTTTCTTTTTATTGATCTGATTTGTTAGATCTTTGTTAAGATTCGATGTTCATAAAAATCTAAATCATTTATGATGTTAGCGTTTTTTAAATTTTGTTGTCACATTGATTCTATTAGTAGCTTGTTTATCAGTCATTACTAAATTAGCTGTATTGTCTGCTGCATGAAATTAGTTCTTTACTGAGTTAGTTATTTATATCTTAGTGTTTCACATTGTTAACGCATGGATTTTGATGTTAGGATGTATGATGAGTTAACAGTTTCTTTGTAATAACGATGTTTGTGAAGATCTAAATCATTTTTGGTGTTAGCGATTTCTGATTTCGGCTGTCACATTGATTGTAATCAGGATATAATTTCAGTATAATTGCTTGATTATGGTTTGGTATAAAATATGATTTAGTTTAGTCGATCTCGCATTCTTGTTTGAGTTAACTTTGTCAAGATGATCATATAATTCGATGTCATAGTTTAGATAATACATTTAGGACACGTAGTTTGATCATGATTTATACGATGATCAGGCGATTATGGGGTGTGCTTTATTTCCATTGATGAACCAATCTGTTCTTGTTTAACTTCTTATTATCTTTGGTTTCAGGAACTTGGCTGTTTTTGAACTTTCTTGTTCAAGTTTTTCTGGTGATATAAAGTACTGTTGAAAGAAGATGAAGTCAGGCTCAAATAACGAAAGAGATGAGAAGATGAAGTCAGAATCAACTACCGACAGTGATGAGAAGATGATGTCAGACTCAAATACGAGCGACAGTGAAGAGAAGAAAGATACAGTTCCAGAGTTAAAAAGTGCTGAAGCTGTCGCTAAGGAAAGAGGCAGGGGTAAGAGACCGATTAAAGTGGGAAAGAAGACCCAAACAGATGTGGATCAGCTAACAAGAAAAGCTAAAGGATTGACTCTTGAAGTCCCAAAAAATGTCAGGCCTCCTGTGGTTAAAAGTTCGTATTCTCTAAGATCGGGCAGCAAAGGGACGGATGTGATGGATATGGATGTTGTTCCAGAAAAAGCAGCTGGCCAGAAACGTAAGGGAAAGGAGAAGAAATCTGATGCTGAAGTTGTTCGTGGAAGTGTGAAAGCAGATACTGAGGAAGGGTGTAAGAAGTTTAAGAAGGGAAGAAAACATGATGATGAACCTGATACGGATGGAGCAGGAGCTGCAGCTGGACCACGAGCAACTCGTTCAAGTCCAAGAATTAGGATGGTCAACCCGGTTTAGAGTGCTGTTATTTGTTACTGCTGGTAGTAGAGTCATGCCGTCATGTCTCAATCTTTTTGTTAGTTTGATTGTTTTGGATCTGAATCATGTCAATAGTTGAGAGGTACAGTAGGTCGTAATCCAAGTTTCCTGTATTTAGATCTTGGAATCTGTTGAAGAGTTTAAGACCTAAGTTTGATGCTGTTTTGTTCCTATTTTTGAATGCTGAAATACTTGAAAAGTACACATTCGAAAGCGAGAGCCGAGAGAGCACACCACTTATATGTTTCATAAATCCACTGCAGGCATGAGAAATGCTTAGGTAATGATCCCCATTTTTTCATTGTAGCTGTAATCCCACTGTCCCTCAACTTCGATTTCTTTTAGTTATGTTTCTCAACTCGGTTTCTTATGCGGCTCAACTTATATAAAAAACATTTAAAGATTTTAATCCAGAAAGTTCATAACTTTTGTAGAATTTCACTGTGACCCTTTGAACTAACATACTTAACCTTCACAATTGGTAGGTCAATGACATTGATCATCTGTTTGGGGTTAAGTCTAATACAGAGCAATATGCCCTTTCACTTAACAGCCATTACATATTTTGAATCATTTAGTGCTAGACTTTTTTGCAAAGCTAAAGACAATATCTTAAATAGAGACGTCCCCAACTAGGGAATTATTTAGTGCTAAACTAATTGTGATTGTATTGCAACATAAATGATTACGATAATAGCTTTGATTGATATGATCTGATTCTAATAGTCACTTTGAAGATTACTGTCCAAAACAGACCCAACTTTCAGTTGGTACAATATTTGGCAAATCTTGCACGTTTGATCTTCACCAATGTCTCAAGGAATGTTGATTTTTTGCGACTCAAAAAGTTCCTCCAACTTTGCTCTATATGAGGCTTGACTCTTGAGCTATGCAAACTACCTCTTTTTGTTGTCACAGTTAGTCACTCATATAAGTGACCATATATCTCGCATTGTTTTGGTTTTGCAAATCCGTAACATGGTAGCATTGACCATTACTAAACTAGTGCTTACTTTGATCATGGAAAGTTAGTTTCGGCATGCAATACCATAAATTATTCATTAAGGAAATACATATCCTTTAAGCAAAATCCTGACAACAGTTGATGCCTATTTATGTTTCCAAATTTATCAGATCGACAGATATGTTATCTGTCATAGAACTCACCTTACAGCATTGATTTCCATATCAGCAGAGGTTTATATGCACATCAGGAAACCTTGATATGATATCAGATCGACAGTGTGCTAATTTGTCTACACACTCTTCAATCTGCAATACAATATTCATATATATCGCAACAAAATACAGAATTCAATCAATATCAGTGCATCCATTATGAACTAACAAATTCCATATTATCTCATGGTCTTAATCCCATAGCCACACTAATCTCAATTTTAACAAATTCCAAATTCCACACTAACTACATTTATCAACGATATCATCAATGAATGTGTGAATCAAATCCAATGTACTCTACTCATGTACTTAGCTACCAGAAAATAGAATCAAGTAAATTGCTGTCAAATGGTTTATAACCCTTGAAGAATGCACAACAAAAACAACATCACGTTGTCAGCCAAAATTCTTCTGCAAGTCATCCTAAGCCTGAATCGATAGACCTGCACGTGCCCCAGCTCCAGTTCCTGCACCATCTGCACCTCCATCATTATCTGAATCATCATCGTTGTTCTTGTTCTTTTTTATTCTCTTACATGCTTCCTCTGTATCTGTTCCTGAATCACTGAAAACATCTGTTTCTTTCTCATTTCCTTTGCCTTCTGCTGGCTCATCATCTGAGGAAAAACTGTAACCAAGCTCATTCAGTCCTGATCTTAGTGAAATCGACCTCTTAATACCTCCACTTGCTCTCTTTCTTCTCTTTCCAGCAGCAGCTGTAGCAGGTGATTTTCCTTTACCAGTTTCAGTTCCTTGCTTTTTAATCACAATTCCTTTGGCTTGTCGTGCTAAGAAATTCACTGCATCCATGCACTTCTTCTCATCCTCTTCATTAGTGCTGCTACTGGTAGTTGAACTACTTTTCACATCATCATCAGGTTTTGGCTCTGACTGTGTCGTTTCTTTCTCTTCACTTTCAGTATCTGACTTCAACTCCTTGTCTTTTCCTGATTGACTCATTTTGTCCAACACCTAATTAACCACGATATCTTGAAAACTTGTAGATGGTGCTGATCCTATTACGGAAAGTTCCTGAAATAGATACTGAGTACCATAAGAACTTGAATAAACAGATCCGTTCTGATACAAACTTTTTTAAACCTTATACAAACAGCATAATGGAAATCATAGAAGGACCACCATCTATAGTTTGATAAAGCATGAATTAGCATTAAACAAACAGATGAAGCAGCTAAGGGAGCATTATCCCTTTTTCTTGTAACATTCCATTGTCTTTCAGCACTAGTGATGTTAGATAAATTTCATATTGTCTTCCAGTAAAATCAACATATAGTCTCAGTCAAATGATTAAATCACTTGTACTAATTCAATTTTCTAAACTTATACATCTGGAAACCGTATTGTAATATGAGAAGGGGATTGTGATCCTAATCAACATAGAGGTACAGAAGAGCCTAAATCATCCTCAAGAAGCTAAGATCAAAGCATTAATAATACTGGATAACGAAGCAGAGTAGATCTTTAAACTCAACGATAGAATGAATATAATAAACACATTACTTTAAGTATCTATAAAATGAGCCAAATGAAATCAGAAAACAAAATCATAAGCATCTTAATAATAAGCTACAAAGTTCAGAAACCGCATGTCAAATTCCGCTACAGCAAAACGACATTCGCAACAACAACAGAGGACTTAGGAAATGCCAAATTCATGTGACTGAGCGAGAAATGTGAATCGGAGAAACTCCAACACAAATAATCAGGAACTCATATTGAATAACATAATCAAATTGGTCTAAGTACAACTCATTAGCATAACAATCCACGTGTCGATCATGTACATAGCGTCTATTTCAACAAAATTTCCGATTCAACAAACTAACTATATGAATCCAAATGTCGATCATGTAGAATAGATTCAATAAACTATAATCATGAATCACTAATCATAATATCGATTCATCAACCAACTAGCATGATAATTCATAATTTCGATCACGGATCCAACAAACTCTAATCGAAATGTCGCATACAGAAACATAAAACCGTAAAACAACATGATGTATCAGTAGATTCAATATTAAACAGGCGATTAATGATCGTAAATAACATATATAATGTGAATCAACAAAAAGCAATCAAAACTTTGTAAACACAAATCGCTAATCATAATATCGATTCATCAACAAACTAGCGCGATAATTCATAGTTTTGATCACGTTTATCTAATCAAATTTAACAAACTCTAATCGAAATGTCGAAAACCTAAAAACGTGATGTATCAGTAGATTAAAAACACATACTGTAAAGCAAAACCTAATCAATCCAGTTAATAAACAGCAATCAGAACTTCGTAAACACTAAACGCAGAGAACTGTAAAAAGCGTAACGCGAATAAAGAGATCAGTGAAGCGAGAGTACCTATCAGTTCAGCAAACTTAATTCGAAACGTTGTAAACCTAAATAACATACCGAAACATAAATTTAGTAAAATAACATGATGTATAAATTCATAATGTGAAGCAAAACCTAGTTAATCGATTCAGTACTTATTTAAACAGATAATGGACGATTAACGATATCGTAAACAACATAACGTGAATGGCAATCGTGAAAAACGTCACGTGAATAATGAAATCAGTGAAGCTAGAGTACCTATATACGGTTGATGATGAAAGCGAAATGATCAGATTAGCAACTTGAGAACAGAAGAAATTAGTTATTGTGATTTGTAACAGAAAAGATAATATGAAAGAAATGAGTGATCAAGTAACAAAAGGCGGGAAGGAAGTTTTAAATTGTACACGTGGAATGATTTTATTGGAGGATTGATAGTTTGTTACGTGGAAGGTTCTAGAAGGTGGTGTGTTGAAGGGTAACTGGATTAGTTTAGCTATCGAGATATTTTTGTTTTGACAAAATTACACGGATGGTCCCTGTGGTATGCCCATTGTTGAAGCATAATCTGGCGCGGACTAGATTCAACGACTCTCCTTGGCCGTTAGTCGTCTTCTCGAGCCCTAGTAGACCTGTCAACAAAGAAAACCCGTTAGGAGTGGACCCGAGGCCGTAGCCCCGGGGTCCACCTCCGACGGTCAAGTTAGTATGCGCTGTGGCATAGCAAAAGATGTTATGTGATGAGTTAGGGTTAGAGTAACCTGTCATGTATATATAGGACATGGATTAGGGTTTAGGTGTAGAGTGGGCGTGATCACGGGCCGACCCATTCTGGCCCGGTCCGGACCATCGTCAACAAGCCCCCAAGTCTAGTATGAGATAGCACATGGCTATGTTATGCTAGACTTAAGTTCTGATGGTGGCGTGGGTGAAAGTGGAACCCGCATCTCGCATCCCGGTGAGGCGTACCACTTTGTACCGATGGCGACGCGAAGATGGTGCGACGAAGACGTGTACGTATCAGGCAGTGTCTGTTGTCGCGACAAAGAGGTGCGACGAAGGCGTGCTTGCAAGATAAGTGTCTTGTTGCGCAACAAAGAGGTGCGACGAAGGCGTGCTTCTGCGCATAAAGGCGACAAAGAGGTGCGACGGAAGACGTGCTGCCGCGCGCAGGTGCGCGCTAAAGATGTGCGACGAAAACGTGCTTCTGCGTTGTGCGCGTCTTCACAACCGACGGAGGACGTCTCCCTACGGCAAGTTGGTGCGAATATTTAAATTCGTCTTCGATCGCTTCCAAATATACTGCGCACGGAAACAATGGTAGGATGTACCCGGTAGCCCCCAAGTTTGATGGTGCTACTCGTGTAGGAGCATTAAACTTATATATGCTCACAGTAAAACACTTAATGCAAACATTAAAGCATATGCCGCGAATCGCGACATATAAAACTTAATAAATTAAAACAATAGGCAGTAGCATAGCATGAATAATAGAGTGCGCATAGCATAAAAATATATATATACAACCTATCGTGAGGTTTTACAAACTACATAAACAATTGTTTGTATAAAATAAAACCTATCGTGAGATTTTGTTTATTTTTAATGTATAAAATAAAAACTTCGGATGAATGTACCGTGACCGCGGATCGATAGACACGGATGGATTTATCTTAACCACATAGACTCGAGCGTTTCGGATGATCGCAGATGTTTATACCACGGCTTTTGGTCCGGTCGCATCATGGTGATTGACTAGCATCGTGGTTTTCGCGCACGCGTTCTGCGAAGATGTCCGAACGCACGGTCTTACGCGGGTAGATTTATCGCGACTGCGCTATTTGAGAGCGAACAGCGTATCAACCGTAAAAAGCGATGTCTGCGCGAATTTATCGCGGCTAAAAAATAAAATAGCTCCTGATCGTGCGGGCTTTTTCTTAGATCCGATCGTGCGGACTAAAAGATAAAATAGGTCCAATCATGCGGACTAAAAGATAAAAATAGGTCCGACCGTGCGGACTTGTTTCTTTTCTGTTACATGTCGTAATAAAAGAATAGACATCATAATATGATTGACGCATCTGAATATTATTTTATTAAATTCACATGCGCCGTTATTCCGATGCGCCGTTATTAAATTAACATCATAATATTGACGCATCTAAAAATATCTTATGTAAAGAATTAAAGCAACTTTTACGTGTGCTAGAATGCAAAGGTTTTAGAGTTACCGACTTTAGGAATTTATCTCTGCGTTTCGGTAATATGAGAACACGAAACTTGTTTATTCGTGGTCCCACGGATGGCGCCAACTTGTTGAAGCATAATCTGGCGCGGACTAGATTCAACGACTCTCCTTGGCCGTTAGTCGTCTTCTCGAGCCCTAGTAGACCTGTCAACAAAGAAAACCCGTTAGGAGTGGACCCGAGGCCGTAGCCCCGGGGTCCACCTCCGACGGTCAAGTTAGTATGCGCTGTGGCATAGCAAAAGATGTTATGTGATGAGTTAGGGTTAGAGTAACCTGTCATGTATATATAGGACATGGATTAGGGTTTAGGTGTAGAGTGGGCCGCTGATGCCGGGCCTGACCCATTCCTGGCCCAGTCCGGACCATACGTCAACACCCATATTGCAAGTTTAGTCCCTAAGTCATTTTAATTACCCCACAGATACCTATTTTTGAAACGTTGCACTCTTTTAGTCCCTATTTTGGATGTCCCGTTAGTTTGACCGTTAAGTGTTTAAATTGCGAGGGCATTTGGGTCTTTTCAGCTCATATTCTTCCACACCCTTTATAATACCCGCCCCCCTTTAATATCTCAACCTTACCAGTTAAAATTAAAACCCTAAATCACACACATTACCCAAAATTAAAAACCCTAAAACACAAAAAACTATTTTCCAATCATGGTTTGGTGTAGGTGTGGTCGAGTATGCATAATCAAAACTTCTTGGACAGTGGAAAATCCAGGGCGCCGTTTTTACAGTTGCCCCATTCCTGTAAGTTATAAATTCCGAAGTATGTGGTTTAATCAAAACCCCAAAAACTTAAGTGTCTTCTTTTCTGTCTACAGGGATCACGATGTGGTTGGATTGATTGGTTTGATCCTCCAATGTGTGAGCGTGCTGTTCAAATTATCCCTGGATTGTTAAGGGCAAGGAACAGGCATGAAAGTGCCATTGAAGATTTGAAAAGTCAACTGAGAAAGACAAAGATGTATTTGGTGGTTACTTGGTTAGGTTTTTTTAGTATTGTGGTAATGTGCTTCGCCTAAGTTGATATGTAAAGGTCAAGTATTGTGGTAATGTAGGCGTCTTTTGTGTTAATGAATGAAAAGATTAGATTTGGGTAATTTTGTGAGTTTTTATTTGTATTTGGTTAGTTTGACTACTAAAATGTCAATCTGTAAACATATGCACCACCTCTCGTTATTGGAATAGTCAGTATTTGGTTAGTTGGATGCATCTGCATTCATTAAAGAGAATAGGTAAAAGTGAATTGTGCTTTTTATAGAAAAATAGTTTGACTACTAATAGTCAAACTTAACCATACACTTTACAGAATTCATAAGACACAAAACAAACTTAACCATAGACATTACATAATTCATAAGACACAAAACAGAATCCATAAGTTAATACAAGATAACAACTACTAAAAGTCTACCTTAACCAATACTGCAACACTGCAATACATACCATGAAACAGACACCAAACAGACATAAAACATACATCAAACTTTCTTTTTCTTGCTTGGACCACTTGCATCAAGAACTTTTTTTTGTTTGGGGCACTTGCATTACGGATGAGGACCTTTTTCTAGATTGTGAACTGCGGCTGTGTAGATGGAGGAGTACTAGCAACCTGTAGGTGGAGGATTACCAACATCTGTGTAGATGATACCTGCTGATCCTTGACCTTTACAAGATCTCATTGTGCCCAAGGTTTCCACACTTGTTGCATGTTACACTTTTATATGCCCTTGATGTTTTCCATTTCTAACCATTGCCTTCTCTTCTTTTGTTTTCCTTCATTCTTTTTGGCCCGCCCACTTGTACATGATGTTTAGGTGGAATGAGTTTTGAAGGAATTTGTGATTTCTTCCACATTATCTTCCCATTTATACAACCAATCTTATGATATGTAGGTCTTTTTCCAAGTGGCTAACCAAGAACACTTATGCACCCATTGCTCGGTATACCCACATCAATCCCATTAAGTGACATATTGTAGTTGGTTGCTACAAGATGTACACAAGGAATCCTGTTAATTCCATCTCCTACAACTACAATTCATACTTGCCACATTCACCACACATGATCACCATATGGCCCTTGACCTCATATTCTTCTCCCCATTCCAAGCTCTTGAGTAATCATTTGCTTGGTCCATATTAGCTTTCAATATTTTAGTGGCGGTAGGGTGAGTGGGCCCTCGGTTTGTCTATCACACCTAGAACATTCACTATCCTTCTCCTCAAATCTTGTCTAATGTATTCTAATGCACTGATTATAGGTGCATCCCTAGCATCTAATATTTTCCCATTCAAGACCTCACACAAATTATTCAACAAGATATCAGATTTAGCTCTACCTGTTACCATGTTAATTAAGTTGTTTAAGTAAACTGCAAAAACTATTTAAATACAATAATGAGTAACTTAAGTAAAATGCAACAACTATTTACCTGAGAAATGGGACCTGGACCAAGAATGAGCAGAATAGTCGATAACCATCATATGCTTCAATCGTTAAACTTTTTCAACTCCTCCATAGCATGAGCAAAATGAAAGATGTTGTTGCGGTGGCACACCTCAAAGATGATCTTTATAGGCTTGTCCATTCCACTTGTGCTTCATATTTTCATGTATATGCCTAAGACAAAACACGTGCTCGTGAAGGAAAGACCTTAGCGGTCTGCAGGTATGATTCCTGTTGAAATAAACAAATGTTAGAATATTAAATGATAATATTAAATGAGCATTTATATTCCCACATAGGGACCATAGTTGAAATTATAAGTCAAATGTTTACCTTTTGTCTATCACTTATGAAAGTGTAGTTAGATTCCTGCTCGGATCTAGATCATCACCAAGACACTCCAAAACCAAGTCCAAGAACCGGTTGTTTCTTTCTCCACAATTGCATATGCTCTTGGATATATGCCATTGTTGGCATCTAATCCACAAGCAGTCGAAGTCGACGGGATATGGTCCCTTCATGAATGCACCATCAAGGCCTAATAGATCCCTTCCACATTCTTTGAAACCTTTTTTTAATGGACCTAAGCATATGTAGATCCTCCTGAAAACTCTTGTTTCTAGTTCAAGATCTGTGTCTCTTTCTACTTCAATCCTTACAGTTGTATCAGGATTTGCCCTTCTCAACTCTAAACAATAATCCCTCAACATGGCATATTGTAATCTGTAATCACCCTTTACTTGATTAAGTGCAGCTGATTTAGCCCTAAAAGCTTTCATTCTGGACACACTAACATCATATTGCTTCAGAATCGGTCTTGGAGTGCTCTAATGGGAACATCTGGATTTTTATCTATTTGGTCAATGATACCCTTAGACATGAATTTGGAAGTGCAAGCCTTTATATCTCGGTTTGTAGGCACTTGTGGTTGGGCTCATATGTTCTAACTTCCCAAGTCTCGAATTCCTAATCTTTGATACTAGTAAGACCCATGGACATTCATCTTTCGCTAATGGTTTGGGCCTACCTCTACCTCCTAAACTTAAACTTGTCTTACCTTTTCCTTCTTGGACTCACTAGGCCCAACTCCTTTTTACCTTTTCCTTTGATGGTTTCTTTTTCCCTCATGGACTCACTAGGCCCATCACCTTGTGTTGTAAACACTGGAATTCTTCCCATACACTTTGCCCTCACCCTCTCTTTATCATTCCTTACAAACTGCAACTTTCTCCTTGTTTCAATTGAGTGCAGTCTCACTCTTTCTTTCACTTCAGCTGCACTAGAAAACTTTTGACCACAATAGAAGTAATGTTTGTGCACCATGTTTTCTGCTTTCTTATTTGCCTTTTCTATTTCTTTAAGCTTCTTCCTCCTAATCTTTTCAATGTCAGTTTCATCCTCATCTGAACCACTATAAAGGTTTTCATTATCTAACTCCTCTAGATCTTCTTCTATTGGTGCATCATCAATTTCTTCTCCTCTCACTGTGTGTCCCACCCACTCAACATCTTCATCTATATTAAAGTGGTAATCATGCATATCCACATTGATTTCTTCTACATTGTTGTCTTCATCAACAAAATAGTCAAAATCACTATCCTCATCTGAACTAGTGTCACTCTCATCAGTTTCATCCACATCATTTGTTTCATTATTTTCCACAGGCTCAACCAAGTTTTCTAAAGGCTCATAATTCCCTTCCACGTTCTCCCTTTCATTCACAACATCACTAGGTCCTGCATTCTCCATTTCATTCACATCAACACTAGGTCCTGCATTCTCCATTACATCACTAGGTCCTGCATTCTCCATTTCAAAAGGATCAAATTCATAGTTCATGTTCAACAGTTCTTCAACAATAGACTCCACAGTCTCAGTGATGAGTGTCTAAATACTCATCATTTTTGTACCATTTAAACTGCAAAAACATCTGAAAACACTCAGAAATGCATCAAAATGATAAAAATATCACAAATAAGTGTTTTATGTGTTTTAAATGCAAAATATCAAAATCGGTGAAAACGTATCAAATTTGCATAATTGGCGCTTTAGCCCCCAAGTTTCAAAAGTTGTCAAAAGCAGGTCCTCGGTAAATCTAAATAAAGAGAAATGTTATTCAAGGTCCCGAAATATTCTAATTTGTCAAAATGGTCCTTGAATAAATCTTTTGTAAAATGGCAAGAAAAGGTCCCGGAACTTTCAAAATTGTCAAGTTTAGTCCCTGGAAAATGTGAAATGACAGCTTTGATCCTTGAACTATTGATACTTGTCACTTTTAGTCCTTGTGTCAACTTTGGAAAATTGGCAGGTGTGGTCCCTCATGAAATGGATAATTACAAAACAAGTCCTTGTCTACTAAGCCTTGTCAAAACAGATTTGACCCTGCCATTTAAACCTTTATGACCCCTTGACCCTTCCTGTTTTTGAACCCCTCAAGTCAAATCCCAAGTCAAACACCACAGTGTTTCCCTCCCACCTCCTGCTTACCACTTCCACTGGGCCTGCACCTCTTATCCCTGCCACATCTCCCATCAACCTCCCCTTATCTCTTCCACACTCAACCCACCTCATCATTACACCTCTCACCCCCTAGTTGCAGTCAGAAGCCCCAAAGGTCAAATATTGGATTTCCCGCCAAAATCACAAAATGGCCAAAACGGCCAAAAATCTCCCATTGGCTCAGAAGATTGGTGGGAAACACTCAGATGGACAGGTGGAAGCAAATAGATGTATAAAAAGGAAGAAAGAGGATGAGAAGAGAAGTAGTTAGTTTTAGTTTTTTTATTTGTATGTCGTTTAAAACTTTAATGTTTTAGTTTAGTGTAAAAAATTTCAATTCCCTGTTCCTTTGTACTCAAATTAATGTATTTCATCAATATATCCTGTTTTTCAAGCTTGATTCAAAGTTTCACTTAAATTTCAAAAGTTCAAGCTACTGTTGCAATTTTCAGTTTCAGTTTCTTAGTTACAAACTTCTAATAGCTTAACTCTAAGCTCAAACATGTTCAATTGAGCTTATGATAGCTTTGATAAGCTTTGGAAGCGGTTTCAAGTATTTTCACTAGTGGTCAACAAAAGTCAACGATGAAATGAAAATGGGTCAAACAGTTTGGAATGGGATAAAGGATTGATGCAGAGGTTAGAATGAGTTGGAAATGGTTTAGAATTGTGATCTTTGGGTTTTGTTTTAGCTTTGCAATCAGTTGGATACTTGTGAGTTTTGATTGTCTCCTTTTCATTTTATTCAAAGTTGCATCTTGTCCTTATGTATGTATCTGTGGTTACCTATAGTTTAAATCTGTTTATTTAGTATTAACTATAGCTTATGAAGTTAGTTTGATCATTGGTTTTAGCTAGTTAATAGGTTGTACCAGTTTAAGTTCTTAAACAGTCTACTAAAGTAGTGTTTGGCATAAGCAGTTTTAATGAGTTAGAAGGTTAGAAATCTGTTAAAATCTGTTGCTTGAATCTCACTTAGGTATACTAGAGTTAATGCAGTCATAAAATGGCACCTTAGAATAGCAAAAGTCAAATTTGCATCTTTACTGTTCTTAATGCTCAACTGTTGAGTTTTATCAAAACCAAAAGTTAGTTTTGTGTTAAGAAATCTTAAATATAGCTTTCATGAGTGTTATTTCATACATTAACATCATATTCAATCCATTAATCTAGCTTCAAAGTCCAATATAGTCAATTTTCCATTTTGCTCAAAAGTCAAAAGTTAAAACTCGATTTTGGCCAATTGGGTGGATTTTATTGCACTCATTTCGATCCAATTTCTATGAAACTTGTGTTTTGAAAAGCTCTCTTGGTCAAGTTTCTTCTTATCATTTTTCATAATTTTGTTAATTTTATATAAGGGTCAAATGAGCTTGTCAAAACAAGCTCATTTGCCACATCTATTCTTCTGTGATCGCATGTAATGCGCAGATCTTGCAAGACTTGCATTGGCTCATTTGAGCTTGTCCAAGTTTGAGTTTTAGGTTTTAGTTAGTGACCCAGGTTATCTTTAGGTTCCATTTATTGTTTTTCAATATTAGCTTATTGTGTGGCTTATGCATAAGCTCAAAGTTAGCCCTCACAACCGATTTACGCCATGAGCTCATGTATCAAATCTGTTCAATTTGCTATTCCAGAGGTTATAGATTGTTGATACTTGTTGCTTTAGAGTTATTTTAGCATCTTGTTGCCTCTCAGACGTTTGGTACCCTTTGGTGTGGTTTGGCTTATCCAGTGCTTATTTATAAGCACTTGGCACATCGATTCTATATCCTCCACATAAGCACATCTTTTCTATTTTTCCTTTATTCCTTATATCATTTTAGACTTTTCTTGAAATTTTCAGATTTTCTAAGTTAATTTGCTATTTTTCCTATTTTAAATGAGTTTTTAAGCATTTTAATTAGTATTTAATATAAAAATTGGAAAAAGGTTCTAAAAAATAAGTTTTCATTTTTATTAAGTTAAGATAAATATAAAAAGCCAAAAAAGTATTTTTCCATATTTTTCTTAGTTAAATTTGTATTTTTAAATAATTTAATTAGTTTTAATTAGTTTAAAATTCCTAGAAAATAGAAAAATAATCATAAAAATACAAAAATAGTTTTGAAAATTCTAATTTGATATTTTAGACTTTTCCATTTCATAATTTTATTTTTCTAGCTTTATTTCCTAATTTCTTGTATTTTAGGTAATTATTAAATAGTTAAAAATAGTTTTTAATTAATAATAATTAATTAAATAGTTATAAAAATAATTTTCCTTTTCTATAAATTTTCTTATATCATTAGGATTGTAAAAATGTATTTTTCATATTTTTAGGATTTATATTGTATAAATTTCACGTTTTTATTTGTACGTTTACGTAATTTTGTTTTAAAACGTAAGTTTTAGGTTTTAAACGTTCATCATTTTAAATATAGTGATAGCGTTTATTTAATAGATTTTATCTTTTAATTTCCTTTAATTTGCATTTAAGCCCTGTAGTTTATGGGCTTTTCCTTAGTTATAATCATATCACAATCCACTTTTCCGTTCAAATCTCCCGATCACTGGCGTTTGACTATTCTCGCACTCGTTGGGACTTAACGACACGGGAAACACTATACTCTCCGATCTTCATTGTATTCGTGCTTAGCGGTTTAAGTTTCTTACGGTTGGTCATTCACAAGTGGCCGGCTTGCGTGAGAAAACTTGATGATTCTGTGAATCAAATTTTAGCGCCATTGCCGGGAGTGCTAATAGTCTTACGTTTAGCAGATTAGTGATTTGACATCACTCCTTGTTTATACCATCTATATAAAAATCAAAAACCCAAAAAGATTTTCATTCTTAGTTTTTACATAATGTTTTTCAAAAACACCAAAAATATTCATCTTAACCCTCTTACCCTTTTGATTCTTCATTTCTTACCCTCTGTAAACCTTTGATTCTTTCTATGTCTTATCCTCACCCTCTTGGATGTCAATGGTGTGGTGGTCCTTATAATGGTGGCAATTGCCCCGGTTGTAGCATGGTGGAATCGGAAGCGGGTGCATCATAACCGGGATCCCTATTCCTACCATAACACAACCGATTCATTCCATCGGCTACCACCTTTGTGAGACTCGGCAGATTTCTTGTTGTGAGTCTTGTGGTGGTTCACACTACGATTCGATTGTCAATCGGAAACACGCTTGTCTATGAGCGGGTTCACGATAACAATTATGACTACAACACATATGACTCGCGGCCACATCAGTTTCTTGTTGTGAGTATTGTGGAGGTCCTCACTCTAGCTCGATTGTCAAACAAGGAGTCCATTTCCTTGTAACAATTATGACTCTTCGTATCATGACCAACCTCCACGGTACCAAGTGAATCGGGCACCACCTCGGCTGAGCCACTTCCTCAAAATCTTCTACTTGATCTTTTGGATTTAGTGAAAGATTTGAAGGAATGTAAACATCCCCAAAATAATCCAAATGAAAATCCATGGAAGTTTTGTTAGTCGAAGGCGTCTTTGCTAAATTAGATTCCCAGTTGCCATTGAAAACACTATTAGGGAATCAATTAGACTACAAAAGCATTCAAATCTAGCTCTCAATTCCATTTCATTCACGATGACGATGATGATGAAGATACCCTTGATATTCTACAATTTTATTCATCAAGTTCATCGGTTGAGATTCCATCCGTGGAAATACTGGGAGAAAAGAATATGATGAATCACTAGCAGTAGAAATAATGGAACTTGTAGAATCCATAAGCGCTAGTCCTTCTCAACTCCCTCGGTCTCTGGTATCACACCCGAGGTTCACACTCACTCTACGAACATGGGGATGAGCTTGACACCTTGTTCACGAAAAGGAATCGGACGAATTCATAAAGTCTAGTGTCAAGAACCTTGTCCCAATCCCAAGAGAGTCACAGGGAATTCTCGAGCATTTGTGTGATATCCCTACCCCTCTTGTCTTCCAAAATGATCATGTTGAGATGTTCTCCGATTCTAATGATAATGATTCGTTATCTTGTGGAGACATCGTTTATGTGGAAGATTTACCTTCTGAGCTTGTTAGCTTAGAAGAAGAGAATGATGAAGTTCTCGACATCGAAATCAAAGATGAAGCACTTCGTGCAACATTCTTGAATGTCGGTCTTCTCATTTCTAAAATCGAGGCTTTCAATGAAAACCTATTTCATCTCCTATCCCCATTAAGGATAGTGACATTCTTTCCGATGATTCTATTCCGGAAATGAAAGCCTTCTGTTTTTATGATATAGGAGAGAAGATTAGTGGCAGTACCACTTTTCATTCTCATAATTCTCTCCCCGATTATGAATCATTTACATTGGAGGAGTTCACCAGTGAACCCACTCATATCAAATCTGAATATGATTCATTCACCTTCATGGAGTTCTCAGATGAACCCCATCATATCATATCTCCACCAGAGTATGATAACTTCCATTTTGATCTAGACACACCCATAGTATGTCTTGATCAAGTAAGCTTAACTGAGGAGATTCATGAAACTATGAATTCTCCTATTGAGGATGAAGAGTTAGTCATGATTTGTATCATGATTTTCTTTCTTTTCTTCATATATCCGTGGCTTCTCTGTTCTTCACTCCTTGGAATGAAGACATTATCTTTGACCCGGCATTTTCATTTATCATTCTTGAGCCGGAATATATCTCATCGGTGTGGAACTTTCACGTGCTTCAATGTTTATCCAAACATCTTGAATGAAAGTCCGATGGAGATTGTCTCTTCCACTTACTTCCCATGAACCAATTAATTGGGTCGAGTCAAGCTAGCGACTCGGTAATCAAAAACGAGAGTTAAACATGGGTTTTCACCCGTGTGTACCACCCTAGTGTGGGGAGATGCCCACATGTTGTATATAGATCTAAAAATGAATGAAAATTGTAAATATTAAAAAGAGAATAATTGTTGTGTTTCCACACTTAGCTAGTAATGTTATCTTTTACGTTCTAAGTTTCGACATTACAGTAGGTACTTTGAATATTGAGGACAATATTCATTTCTAAGTGTGGGGAAATTCGCAAATTTTGATCGTAAATGTACCCTTTTAGTCCCTTTTCCCCAAAATGGCCAAATTTTAAAAAAAAAATTTAGTGGAAGTACTATGTACTAAACACAACAAATGGTAATCAGTCCACCATGTCTAACCCACATAAGGATTGGCTAATCCAGAGCAAACGGCTCTTGGTAAAGATATATCAAATCCGTTTATATGGCTTGCAATTTGCCCAAAATTGTATGGTATTCATTCACCATATCCTAAAAAGTGAAGAGTTGGCTAGCCCACAAGGTTATGGCTTGTGGTAAAGGCGATGGAAAAACCATAATTGGTAATCACTCACCAAAGATAATATTGATAATTTATCTAAGAGTTGGCTAGTCCGAGCAAACGGCTTACGGTAAAGACAAATCAAATCCGTTGAAAGTCGATGATTTGCTCAAAATCATTTGGTTATCGGTGTACCAAGGTTCTTACTTGAACTCGAAACATTTGGCTACTCGAAGTAATGGCTTTTGGTAAAGAGATTGAAATCCATTAATTTTTCTCAAAACATTGCTAGGGACTAGCAATATCTTAGTGTGGGGATTGATGAGTGTCTAAATACTCATCATTTTGTACCATTTAAAGCGCAAAAACATCCGAAAACACTCGAAATGCATCAAAATGATAAAATATCACAAATAAGTGTTTTATGTGTTTTAAATGCAAAATATCAAAATCGGTGAAAAACGATCAAATTTGCATAATTGGCGCTTTAGCCCCCAAGTTTCAAAAGTTGTCAAAAATAGTCCTGGTAAATCTAAATAAAGAGAAATGTTATTCAAGGTCCCTAAAATATTCTAATTTGTCAAAATGGTCCTTGAATAAATCTTTTGTAAATGGCGAAAAGGTCCACGAACTTTCAAAATTGTCAAGTTTAGTCCACGGAAAATGTGAAAATGATGACTTTGATCCTTGAACTATTGATACTTGTCACTTTTAGTCCTTGTGTCAACTTTGGAAAATTGGCGGTGTGGTCCTCATGAAATGGATAATTACAAAACAAGTCCTTGTCTACTAAGCCTTGTCAAAACAGTTTGACCGCCATTTAAACCTTTATGACCCTTGACCCTTCCTTTTTGAACCCTCAAGAAAAATCCCAAGTCAAACACCACAGTGTTTCCCTCCCACCTCCTGCTTACCACTTCCACTGGGCCTGCACCTCTTATCCCTGCCACATCTCCCATCAACCTCCCCTTATCTCTTCCACACTCAACCCACCTCATCATTACACCTCTCACCCCCCCCCCTAGTTGCAGTCAGAAGCCCCAAAGGTCAAATATTGGATTTCCCGCCAAAATCACAAAATGGCCAAAACGGCCAAAAATCTCCCATTGGCTCAGAAGATTGGTGGGAAACACTCATATGGACAGGTGGAAGCAAATAGATGTATAAAAAGGAAGAAAGAGGATGAGAAGAGAAGTAGTTAGTTTTAGTTTTTTATTTGTATGTCGTTTAAAACTTTAATGTTTTAGTTTAGTGTAAAAAATTTCAATTCCCTGTTCCTTTGTACTCAAATTAATGTATTTCATCAATATATTCTGTTTTTCAAGCTTGATTCAAAGTTTCACTTAAATTTCAAAAGTTCAAGCTACTGTTGCAATTTTCAGTTTCAGTTTCTTAGTTACAAACTTCTAATAGCTTAACTCTAAGCTCAAACATGTTCAATTGAGCTTATGATAGCTTTTGATAAGCTTTGGAAGCAGTTTCAAGTATTTTCACTAGTGGTCAACAAAAGTCAACAGTGAAATGAAAATGGGTCAAACAGGTTTGGAATGGGATAAAGGATTGATGCAGAGGTTAGAATGAGTTGGAAATGGTTTAAAATTGTGATCTTTGGGTTTTGTTTTAGCCTGCAATCAGTTGGATACTTGTGAGTTTTGATTGTCTCCTTTTCATTTTTATTCAAAGTTGCATACTGTCCTTATGTATGTATCTGTGGTTACCTATAGTTTAAATCTGTTTATTTAGTATTAACTATAGCTTATGAAGTTAGTTTGATCATTGGTTTTAGCTAGTTAATAGGTTGTACCAGTTTAAGTTCTTAAACAGTCTACCAAAGTAGTGTTTGGCATAAGCAGTTTTAATGAGTTAGAAGGTTAGAAATCTGTTAAAATCTGTTGCTTGAATCTCACTTAGGTATACTAGAGTTAATGCAGTCATAAAATGGCACCTTAGAATAGCAAAAGTCAAATTTGCATCTTTACTGTTCTTAATGCTCAACTGTTGAGTTTTATCAAAACCAAAAGTTAGTTTTGTGTTAAGAAATCTTAAATATAGCTTTCATGAGTGTTATTTCATACATTAACATCATATTCAATCCATTAATCTAGCTTCAAAGTCCAATATAGTCAATTTTCCATTTTTGCTCAAAAGTCAAAAGTTAAAACTCGATTTTGGCCAACCTGGGTGGATTTTATTGCACTCATTTCGATCCAATTTCTATGAAACTTGTGTTTTGAAAAGCTCTCTTGGTCAAGTTTCTTCTTATCATTTTTCATAATTTTGTTAATTTTATATAAGGGTCAAATGAGCTTGTCAAAACAAGCTCATTTGCCTATACTATCTGACCGATCCGCAGTGTAATGCAGATCTTGCAAAGACTTGCATTGGCTCATTTGAGCTTGTCCAAGTTTGAGTTTTAGGTTTTAGTTAGTGACCCAGGTTATCTTTAGGTTCCATTTATTGTTTTCAATATTAGCTTATTGTGTGGCTTATGCATAAGCTCAAAGTTAGCCCCTCATGTTGATTTACGCCATGAGCTCATGTATCAAATCTGTTCAATTTGCTATTCCAGAGGTTATAGATTGTTGATACTTGTTGCTTTAGAGTTATTTTAGCATCTTGTTGCCTCTGTATCAGTTTGGTACCCTTTGGTGTGGTTTTGGCTTATCCAAGTGCTTATTTATAAGCACTTGGCACATCAGTTTCTATATCCTCCACATAAGCACATATTTTTCTATTTTTCCTTTATTCCTTATATCATTTTAGACTTTTCCTGAAATTTTCAGATTTTTCTAAGTTAATTTGCTATTTTTCCTATTTTAAATGAGTTTTTAAGCATTTTTAATTAGTATTTAATATAAAAAATTGGAAAAAGGTTCTAAAAATAAGTTTTCATTTTTATTAAGTTAAGATAAATATAAAAGCCAAAAAGTATTTTCCATATTTTTCTTAGTTAAATTTGTATTTTTAAATAATTTAATTAGTTTTAATTAGTTTAAAATTCCTAGAAAATAGAAAAATAATCATAAAAATACAAAATAGTTTTGAAAATTCTAATTTGATATTTTAGACTTTTCCATTTCATAATTTTATTTTTCTAGCTTTATTTCCTAATTTCTTGTATTTTAGGTAATTATTAAATAGTTAAAAATAGTTTTTAATTAATAATAATTAATTAAATAGTTATAAAAATAATTTTCCTTTTCTATAAATTTTCTTATATCATTAGGATTGTAAAAATGTATTTTTCATATTTTTAGGATTTATATTGTATAAATTTCACGTTTTTATTTGTACGTTTACGTAATTTTGTTTTAAAACGTAAGTTTTAGGTTTTAAACGTTCATCATTTTAAATATAGTGATAGCGTTTGTTTAATAGATTTTATCTTTTTAATTTCCTTTAATTTGCATTTAAGCCCCTGTAGTTTATGGGCTTTTTCCTTAGTTATAATCATATCACAATCCCTTTTTCCCGTTCAAATCTCCCGATCACTTGACGTTTGACTATTCTCGCACAGCTCGTTGGGACTTAACGACCTTGGGAAACACTATACTCTCCTGATCTTCATTGTATTCGTGCTTAAGCAGTTTTAAGTTTCTTACAGTTGGTCATTCACAGTGGCCACTGCGTGAGAAAACTTGGCGATTCTGTGAATCACTCAGTCATTGTTGGAGTGGGAGTGGGAATGGTTGGAGTGGGAGTGGGACTGCTTGGAGTGGGAGTGGTAATGGTTGGAGTGGGAGTGGGACTGCTTGGAGTGGGAGTGGGACTGCTTGGAGTGGGAGTGGGACTGCTTGGAGTGGGAGTGCTTGTAGATGGTTTATGGTATTCTAACAACAACCTTTTCTGGGATGGGGGCCTTTTGTTGGATTGGGAGGGAGTGGGAGTGTCAGAGGGTAACTCTTCAATCACCACATTGCTTATAACTGGGGGGGTCAAATAAATGAGCAGTTTTGATGTCAAATGTTTACAATATACACTAATCATCTTGTCATCCTTAATATACTTAGCCAAACCATGTACATCAATATCATTGCCTAGAGCTCTTAGTCCAATTTCTAAGTCAGTCCCAGGAATCAAATAATGATAGTAAATAGGTTCTTCATCATTAACATAACCTAATTCCTCCATTACATCATTTAACTCATGTCTTGGCGATCCATATCAAAGCCATCCACATACGAGATTAACCCATTAACATACCTCCTTTCATCATAGTCTTTAAACTTTCCAGCATGATGTATTTTCATAGAAAACATGGTAGGGTGTCCATCTGGAAAACACAATAACAAAAACAAAGTTAATTAAGCCAAAAATATGCAAAACAATTACAAAATTGGAAAATGTGGTTGTTTTTTACGTATCTTTCAAGGTGCCTTTCCTCATGCTTCTCTCGTATTCTCCAACTTTTAACAACCATTGATTTAAAAGACAATAACAATTTTTGGGTTTTGATTTCTAGGGTTTATAAGTGATCGGATTTTTATTTGGGTTGATTTGGGGTCTCAGTTATGATATTGGAGGGAAATTAATAGGTCAACATGTGTTGGGTGGGTTTTATATTAAGGGTATCCTGAAAAGACGCAAATACCCTCACAATTAAAAAAGTTAACGATGAAACTAACGGGACATCCAAAATAGGGACTAAAAGAGTGCAACGTTTCAAAAATAGGTATATGTGGGGTAATTAAAATGACTTAGGGACTAAACTTGCAATATGGGCATACCACAGGGACCATCCGTGTAATTTTGTCTTTTGTTTTTTATTCAAAAGTGTATTGTAATTTTGAGTCTCTGGAAGATAGAAAGGCACGTTTGTAGTCGTGACTTAGTGGATCGAAACAACCATTAGAGATTTCTTAGTGGATCGAAACAACCATTAGAGATTTCGGGGTGTCATTCGGGGTGTCATTCGGGCTGATCTGACCCGAACATGAATTGACCCGAGTCAAATTTACGTCTGATTAATCGGGTTCAAAATTATATTCGGGTTAATCGGGTCAACCCGAATTGACCCGAGTTCTAAACAAGGTCGGGTTCGGGTATATATTTTTAGCCTTGATCCGACTCGAACCCGACTAACCCGGCTCAACAACACTTTTACATGTAAAATACTCGGGCCCCGAACCCGAATTGACCCGACCCGATTGACCCGACCCGAGTTGACCCGAACCCAAATTGACCCGACCCGAGTTGATCCGAATTCTAAACAAGGTCGCGTTCGGGTATATTTTTTTAAGGCTTGACCCGATTTGACCCGACCCAAGTTGACCCGAACCCAACCGGGTCAACCCGAATAACACCCTTATAAGTTACAAACTTTTTAAGTGATATGGGTATGTTTGGTAAAACTAGCTATAAGTTATATGTTGTAAATTTTAGACTGTAAATTGTAAATTGTTAGCAATAGTTGCAACCTTTGGCTATTTTATTTATAAAAGTGTTTGATAACGTAGTTGTTAACTATAATTATAAAGTGTAAAATGACATAAAAATATAAACAAATAAAAAACATAAAAAATAATTGAACCATTATATAAACTAGACGAATACCCGTGTATAGCAACGGGATTTTATAGTGACAGATCGTTTAGTGATAAAAACGTTCATGGGTTATAAACGAAAAATAATAAAAGTTTGAAGATTTGGGGATTAAACATAATGTTTTGAAACCCGGTTCGACCCGGGTGGTTCAACCGATTGAACCGCTTCGATCGAAAAACGGGTCGATTTAAACCGAGTCAACCTGATGGTTGGGTAAAAAACGGGTCAAATTAAACTGGGTCAACCCGTCGGGTTTGAGCGTCCCGGGTCAACCCGATTTTCGATGTGTATTAATAGTTTCCTTTTGAAATATATGTTTTCAACATTTTGTTTTTTAGTTTCAACTTTTCACTTTTTACTTTTTGGTTTTTCCTTTATATATAGTATAGCAGGGTACCATCACGTTTCGGCGGCGGGTACCCTCAGACGATTAACCGGATAAATAGATCTCGATGTGACCTAATTCCATCAGTTTGTATCGGTTTCAACGGGTCCTATCTAATTCGTTTTCGGATGGCTTTTATTGGTTAGCCGAACCGGTGGTGACAACTGTTCCTGGTTGAACCCTTTGTCCGGTCCGGTCCGATTTATAAAACTATATATACCATCTACTTGTTAACTTGTATGAAGCTTTTTGTGTTTTATTAATTTGTATAATGTGTATAATAACATGTACTTTTCATTTTAGGGTGTTTTAAAAATAACATTAATTAGTGCGTTTAATTATTTTATATTTTGGATTATGTTTTAGCTTATTTAAATTGTACATTTTGAAAAATTTATTGTACATTTTAATAAATGGTATTTTAATTTGGTAGATATGCTTTTAATTGGTTGTACAATGTGAATAAATTATTGTACTTTTAAGTAATGGGGTATTTTAATAAGAGTATTAATTACACTATACATTTCTCTCACCTTTGACTTTCAAGATTTCACTTTTCAATGTTTGACCATACACTTTTTATATGTAGTATATAGATATAGATAATTACACTATGCATTTCTCTCACCTTTGACTTTCAAGATTTCACTTTTGAAAATTTGACCATACACTCTTTATATCTAGTATAGATAACAGTAATCGTATTCCTTTGAGGTAGCACATTTAAACTATCAACACCGTGTATTTATTATAATCATCAAAGTCGTGCAATTTACATCAATGTAAGAAAATCATTAGAGGCTCATTTCATTACGCCAATGATTTTTACTTTTAATTGTCATATATTAATTTTAATGCATGATGTACAATGCTATTAAAGCATGCTTTAGAGAAATATGTAATCATTGAAGCAGGGCCGTCTCGTGGATTTCAGTGGCCCTGTGCTATTACTATAAAGAGGCCCTCAAACACACACATAATATACATATATATAAGTAGTGCATGAATTAATTAAGCTCGAGTCTTATATTGTGTTCATATATATTATAGAAGTGCATGAAATTTGGTGGCCCTCGTCAAACGATGGCCCTATGCAATCGCACCTTTTGCACTCCCCTAAAGCCGGCCCTGCATTGAAGTTTGGTTGAGGATGTATGTAAATGCCCCTATTTATTATTAAAATATAAGACAACTACATTACAAAAAATATTATATATACTAGTTGGATACCCGCGCACAATTGTGACGATAAGTATAGTTATATGTGTTTGCTTACCCGTTTATGGAATTCGTTTCACAACACTCCGAATGTATATGTGTTAGTTGTATGTGTTTGTTTGGGTTCCCGTAGCTTTGCCATGTTATCATTATTCCCGGATATAGAAATGCCCTCGCAATCTTTTACCCGTCAAACACTCCCCCCAAAAGTATATGATTTTGACGAATCAAGATTGTATTGATTGAAATAAAGGTTAAAGTTGTAAAAATTTGAATTGAAATAAAATAAACTCACTAAAAATATAAAAACTAAAAACTCATAAAAATATATTAAGATGGATGTTAAATTAAATAGCACAAAATTTTAGAAAGATATTGTGAAATTAGATTATAAAAAAAATTAAAAGATAAAAAGATATTTTAATTTGAAAATAAAGATAAATTTTTAGTTGAGAATTTACACATATCACTTTATAATTGGAGTTATTTATCTTAATTTTTAGTTGTTAGGAGTTAGGCTTGGAGTTTGTTAAGAAGTGACACATGTCACTCATGATTGAAGCTCTTTATCTTAATTTTTAGTTAGAAGTTAGGCTTGAAATTAAGATTAGAATATACATCTATATCTATACTATTTATAATGGAGGGATAACCCTCTCTCTTCTAATTTTTTTAAGATTTTCATATATAAATTTTAAACAAATACAACTACCTAAATTATATGTACAATTACTTTATGCATAAACACCTACACATATTGACTGGTCAACATTTTTAATTAATGTCATATTTAAAACACTCATTTGATAAAAATTATAATTTATAAAACACAATGTACAAACTATTTTAAGCACAAATACAACTAAAAAACACTATTCAACACATATAATTAATACACTATTTAATTTACCCATTCACTAAAATATACAACCATTTAATCACAATGTACAATCTAATCAAACTACTAAGCCAATCATTTAAAAATAAAGCCATTAGGCTGCCCGCAATGGTCGGTCGACTGGTTCGGTCGCTACTGCGCAGACCAAGTCGCCACCATTGCAACATGAGGGTCGAACTGGGTCGTCGGCTCCAAAATTGACGAAGGGTGATTGTGCTGAAGGAAAGAATAAAGATTTTGTTTGTGGTAGCTTTGGTTAACATGAGATGAATTATTTCCACGGTTATAACTAAAATTATTGTTATTTGTAATTTAAATGTTTAATAAAATTATGGTCGTATAACATTACATTGTCAGAAAATATAATCATAGAGTATCCGCTGCTGCATTGCGCGAGTACCCTGCTATGTATTATAATATAAAATAAATAACTGACAAACGTACCAGACTAAAATGCTAAGAGGCTTTGATCACGGAAATAATAAGAACATGCAATGGAAAGTTATTTGACTGAGGGCAACTATGTAAATTTAATCCCAAAAAGCTTTAAAAAAATAGGGGCTTTTGCATATATATCCTCCCGAAAATGCAAAATTGCATATATATCCAAAGCATGCATAAAAACCATTGTAAAATGTGCATAAAAAACTTGTACAAAGGATATATATGCAATTATTCACTTTGGGAAGGATATATATGCATTTTTGCCAAAAAAATATTAAACGCTTGTAGTATCAACGTCATCTCCTGGGGTGTTGATCGATTTGGTTATCGGGTTTTTCGGTTTGGTTAGTTAGATTAATTTTTTTTAAGGTTAACTCGAAAATCAAACCGAACCAAATTTGAATTCGGTTTTCGTTTCGGTTCGATTGAATTCTAGTTTGGTTCGGTTTTTAGGTTGACCCGAATAACCCGAATTTCACAATTTATTTATAAAAAAATTTAATAAGTATATCGATATTTGGGAAAAATATATGTATTTCAAGTATAAAAAGTATTTTTTTATATTAAGATAACATTTTAATAGTATTTGTATACATATATATATATGGGGATATCTTGGCTACAATTTTGGTAACCAATTAGCTACAATCCTACACAAATAATAAATCGGGGACCTACAAAATAAATCGAGACCCACAAAATAAACAGGACCCACAATTTTAACAATATTGTAGCTATATATATATATATATATATATATATATATATATATATATATATATATATATATATATATATATATATATATATATATATATATATATATATATATATATATATATATAATCTAGATCAAATAAGATCAAACTTAAAGTTGTTAAAATGAGATCGAACTAAAATTTGAGAAGAGATACTCTCCTTACAATAAAAATAATTTTTATTTACTACAACTAAAATTGTTAAAGTTTCGATATATTTCTTTTAAAATTTACTGAAACCTAGGTGATACACTTTGATTAGAAGTTTAATGTGTATCGTGTTTTTATATGTATCGTGTTTTGGAATATTTATTAGTGCATCGGTGTATCACTAATCCAAACTCATGTATCATTTGGTTATTAGTTGCTAAAATGTTAATCAGTATTAAAATATTAATTTTTGTGTAAGATTGCTAAAATTCTTATTTATAAATGTTTTAGTGATTTTTAGATTTGATCTTATTTTTACAACTTTAAGTTTGATCTCACATTAACCTCCCTATATATATATATATATATATATACTAGTGGTCAAGCCCCCAATGGGCGGGCATGTCTTATAATTATCGTTGACATAATTTGCTATAGCGAAAGAAGGAGGTAATCGAAAGAAGGAGTGCAACTAAGGTGGAACTTTTCGACCTTGATGTGTGGGTCTTGAGAGGCAAGAAGATTCGTGACAAGTTTTTCATGCAACTTAAATTTAAAAAGAAACATGTAAGAATATAAAACTTACCTCTTCGTGTTCTAAACTTTTAATATCTTTGAAATAAATTGTTGTTACTTTCATTTAAACACACATAAAGAGAGTTTTAAAAATAAGACCATAAGCCGATATAGACTATAAAGCTTTGATACTATAGGCTGTGTGAGATGAAACTTTTATTATACTCGACACCTCTTATTATTCGTATACATATCATTATTATTTTGTTGTTACAGTTCATTTAAGCGCAGATACAATGACCAAAATCACAACATACGTAACCTTTAAGCCATATCAAATTACTTTGACTTAAATAACACAAAATGTACTTTGAATCGTTTTAAATACAGGCTCTTAAAATCCTTTTCTCCTCGGCCTAATTAAATGCCTATAAGACTGATGGCAATACCTCAAATCAGTTACGTTATGGCCTGTATGTTGTTATTTATACATCCGCGCGTTGCTGCGGTAGCGTTGTGGTAATGTTTATTTAATAGCAATTGTTAGTATATGTGTCTTTTGAATAGGCATTGTGGCGATGCCTAGAACTTTATGATTAAGACATTACGTGAAGGTGCTAAATTCAAATTCTTAACGAATAGGAATATATGTATAATGTTTTCTTTAAAAATATTATAGGATAAAAGGGCATGGCCCGGTTTGTATGTTTAGGATATTAGTTTATGTTATTTTTGTAGTTAAAAGTATGAAAAAGGAACCAAAAACAGGTAACATAACTGGTTATAGACTTTGTGAGAATTACAATTTTTTAACTACAAACAAATGAGCGTTATCATACCTATAAAAGAATTTTACACCCATGTTAGAAGCAAATACTGTGATTGGTTACGGCACTCATATTAACATCATAGTTCATATTAACATCATAGTTCATTAAGGTATATGGCTACTTGAGAAACAAAGTTACCATATAGCTAATGTGTTGGTAATTTGAAACATATCTCCCATGTGGTTGATGTATAAGCTCTATTTTTAGAAGAAAAATAAAAATGAATGGTTACACATAAGAGAAACTTACACCTCTCGATGGTCAGAAAATAGTATGAAACTTATCATAACCATGAATACTCCTACGTACATCTTAAACATAAGTAATATGCACAGTCATCTGATTATATAAGTAATATGCAGGTACCAATCTCAATCCCAATCACCCTAATTACATTTCCCACTGACATCCTCAACATTTGTAATGTCAATATCTTCAACACCAATAGCCAGTGATCCCCATTCAAATTCTCTCCATTATCATCATTGGAAGATTCATGTAAAGTTGCCTTCATTTGAAGTTCTCTTACTTGAAGGAATTCATCATAGTGAGCCTGTCTACGGTTCTTGAAGCTTGCACTCCTGCCTATTCAGAACTTGTATATATGTTAAAGCTGCAATTCATATTGACAAACATTTAAATACCACGTAAAAAGTAAAGAGTAATGTATACATGTAGTATCCTTTTAATGATCTCACTATATATCTTAAAGGTATTGTCATGTTTATACATATCTCTTTTTAGGAGCATAAACTGATAACACATAATTTCTTGGGGATTTTGCTAAAAATAAATATTGATCTTCAAGACGCAAAACTGAATACCAAATCCAATGAGACACAGGTTAGAAGAAGAAGCTTTATTATCTTCCTCCATAGCATCTACTTCATCGTCTAATGTTGTCCAGCCAGACGTGCGTGAGTGAGTTAATGTAACTATTCTCGGGCCAAGGCCTACCAAGATGCTTCAGGTATTTCTGCTCAGAGTGTGATTTTAATGCATGCACAAAATGTGATGTTGCTGTTGTATCCACGGTGAGTGTTAATCAAATTGAAACATACAGATCACTTGGGCCGTCATTTCACCATTATCATTATCTCGGTTCCACATTTGATCTAACGATTCATCGCTGTACCCACATATGATATATTGTAAAACTGAACTACTTCGCATGTACTTTCACACTTGTCAACTGAACCTCAGTTTCATGGAAGCTTTGTAGTTATTAGTCTTGTGGTACATCCGTTTCTCTACTGGTCTACATGGCATCTACTCTAGCGGCCTTGGTTGCTCTATCGGCGCCGGCTACTGCCTTGTTAACTCTCATTAACTTGGGCTACATCATATGCTTTCCCAATGGTCTTCGCGCTTCGACACACCAACACAAATCTTATGATTAGTTACTACAACCAATGGCTTTACCTTCCGTTTTTATATCTCATAACAGCTAATTTCTTCTTTATCATTAAACATTTAATTTTGTGGTTCTTTAAAATATGGCATAGGCCTTCATGATACTGCCAATGACAATCTAATAGCCTCATAATCATAAACCACAAAAAGTTTCCTCATGGGCTTTTCCAAATACAAATGTGCTCGTAAGCCGGTAAAAGAACGTAATCCAAACACCCCGTTAATCATTTTCCCAAAAAACCTTAGGACCTGAGTAAATTAATCATACCCGCGGTTGGTTTGGAAGATGATAGAAGTTTTGCACCACTGGTATAGGAAGCCTATCATAGTTAGCCTTGCAATGTCTTTTCCGTCCACTGAGTTCCTTTATTCGTCCAGTTCCTAGTAGAGCTAAAAAATGCAGTTACACTAATTAGAATGGTCTTAGACGAAGATTCAAATGCGTAACATGTAATCTATTTCCAGCAATAATCTCTCTATTAACTGCTATTAGTGATCATACGATAAATTGAATCATTTAACCTCAAGCATCCGAAAAGATACTACTTTTAGTAAAATAAACCAATTAAAAGACTTGACACTTTCCTCAAATCATCTATAAAAGATACGGAAAAAAATTACCGCTAGTTCCATTGGAAGCGACTGAGTTTGTGACTCGTAATCCCATTCCTCTTTAGGGCGCGGTGTAATTGGTGTTCTCGTAATCTCAAGATGTTATTCTCTTTATCAACGGTCCATATCTAAACCGTTGAGGCGATAAAATTATAATGATCTCATTCCGTGCTTATTTTCAAACAAACCACCACCAACATCATTCTCAGCATCCAAAACAACACGCCTTTTCTTCCCAAGGTCCATACATGACTTAGACTTCTATCTCGACCCTAATGCTGATGCAACTTATAGTAGTCTTTGAATGCATAAAACAGTTTATTGTGCTTTTCCTGGCCTGGAGAAGCTGGCACACCAAAGATCCGTGGTTAAGTTGTCACACCAAAGATCTTAGCCATCCATTCGGTACGAATAAAATCTCAAGAAAGTCAAAAGTCCACACACCTCTTTATACTTCAGGATTTTGGTCCATGTAATAGGATGTCTTAGTTTCAGGTCCCTGATTGCATATTGACACATTATCAATGTAATTATGTTTCAGTAACATAACCAAGGCTTACAATACAACAATATTAGGTCTAAATAAGATTCAACTATACAAATTGCAAAGGTCTAAATTAGATTCGATTGTGTAAAATTTATAATCAATAACAAGATTGACACCCTCGGCCCGATATCATAATATTCATTCCATGCATCCCGACATGTTATGTTTGCAAACCCATCGATCCTTATCAGGTGGTTTATTAACCTCAAGAAGTCACCCCACGTCATTCAGAGTGATGACTACAAAAATATAATGTACTCCTAATGTTAGAATCCTCATATAGGTACTGTAACACATAAGATAGGTACATGACTGGACCATACAAATTAGGAACAAAAAGAAATTTTCGCAATGAACAAATTGACCACTACAAACATCTTGTAAGTGCCTATTTTAAACATAAAAAGGTCATGAGTTTCATACCTCATCTAACATGGTCAACATTTAAATCAAATATTCAAAAGCAAGAATTACATGAGGCGGTTTAAGATTGCATATACATGAAGGCTATCTAACCACTTCTCATAAGGCATACAAAGGCAATATAAATACTAAAAAGCAACTAATGTGCTATACTATACCTTCAACATAATAACAGGGTGGACTTTATAGTTGCGAAAGTACCTTAAGAAGTTGAGGTTCAATATAACCAATTTCTTTTCTTATATTACTGTACTCCAATGTTAATTTTGAAAGTTTTTCTTCCATACTATTCTGCAACAGAGAAATTAAAAGAGATGATATCAGCATGCCCATTGGTAACTTAAATGATATAAAGTTAATAACTCATTGGTTACTAAATAAACTCATTATTAGGATGATGCTCAAGAGTCAATTTAGCTATCATAAATTATCGGATGAGTCTTTTCTCGAGCCCACCGATTTGGGAATCATAGCTCACCACCGCCATTGTAATAAATAAACCATATTTGATTACGAGTTAGCAACCATTGTCCTATCCATAAGGTTTATCCGCTTATAGAACCTACGCAAATTGAAAACCTATTTTAGTATATTGTTTATACATGTAGTTTAGAGGTATTGTGGATGTTTGTGCATGTGTTCAAGATAGGAAAAACAAACCTGGAGACACAAACTTCTGCCTTGGGTAAGGTCCTCATCTCCAACCATGCACACCTTAAGATCTTGATTTGCTCTTAGCCAAATCATGTGTCCCAAATAAGCTTCTGTAAGCATGGCTACAGGCACAAATTTGAAAAAGTCCTCGACCTCTGACAAATTAACACAGCCTCCATATCTAAACTCTTGCAAGTTATATTTATGTGATTCAAAACTTACACTCTTTAGGGAAATCAAAAACAAAAAACAATATACATTAGTAACAGGTAAACACGTCTTTAAAAACTAAAAAATTCATTATCGAACAAAAAAAACAACTAAAGAAGAATAATCCCCACCTCTCCTTCTCTTAAACTTCACTTGAAACCTCTTGAAGTACGACCTTGCCAATTCATGGTTGCAAACCTGTGATGAAGATAACACAAAAATCAGTAAACGAACATTAGAAGAGATTGTGAGGGATATTATGAATAAAGTGCAGATTTTTTTTACGTATATTCTTTTAGGTTATCTAAGTTAAGGAAAAGATATGTATAATAAGTTTTTAAAAAGATAAATACTTAATATAATTTTTGTAGATAAATTGTATTTAGTATAGGATTCCAATATAATTATAGGCATTTATAGATTATAATATGCAACATAATTATCAAAATAACTTGTTGCCTAAGTGGTAAACACACAAGTTATTTATCCAAATGACCAAGGTTCAATCCTTGCAAGGCCCCTTTTTATAAACAATTTTCAAAAATATTTATTAAAATCCAAATTTACACAAAAATTATTAAAATCCGAAATTTATATAAAATCTAATTAAATTAAAATTAGTGCTTATGTGGATTAATAAATTGCTTAGTTGGACAAAAATGCTTATGTGGCATGAAATTTGATTATTTGGCATCGAGGTGGCATTGAGGTGTCATTGAGGTGGCATTAATGCCAAATGCCTCATGTTATATATATATATATATATATATATATATATATATATATATATATATATATATATATATATATATATATATATATATATATATATATATATATATATATATATATATATTATATAAGATGAGGCATGCCACATAAAATACCACTTGGCATCCCATAATGCCAAGTCATATTTCCATGTCATCATTATATTTATGTGGCATTTTTTTAATTTTTTTAAATGACATGTGGCATTTTAATTAATATATGTACAATTTTTTTTAAATAAATTGTAAATTTCGCTTTTTTTTTGTTATTTTTGAATTTTAATTTTTTTTTATTAAAAAGAAGACAGTTGTTGGAGTTGAACTTGGGTCATTCATGTGTTTTGTAAACAACTTACCACTAGAGTAGATTGTTTTTTGATTTATATCTTTCAAATCAATATAAATAAGGAGATTATATAAAAATTATGGAATTTTTATTTTAGGTATGTATTTTTTGAAGATAACAATTAAAATAAATTATGATATATATTACTTAAAAGATAAATATACCATATATATTTTTAACCTATTTTTTGTGTGTATAAATACACCCTAATATCTTATTCCTAAACATAATTATCCCTAAAACTATAATCGACTTTTGAGTTTAATAGGTGAAGAATATCGACTTTTTTGTTTTACAGGTGAAGAATCCTTTTTTTTGTTAAGTTTGAGTTTAACATATTTTTTTATCAGATATCATATATTGTTTTTACTTTGTTAACAGATATCTAATACAAGGATGGAGTCCCAAAAAGATCAAGGCAGGTTAAGACAAAGTGCAAGGATTTCCAAAGGAAACAAAGATAATAATGTTCAAGACAATGGTAGGTGTTTTCTATTGTCATCAACAGGTTTAGTTTTTTTTTATTTAAATTATTATGTTTTATGTTAATTTTATGCATGTAATCAAACTTCATTACGTTTTATAATATTCAGGAATCAAGACTCAAGCTAAGAAAATATCAACAGATTTTGTTTTTTTTTAAAATTATTATGTTATCTTTTAATTTTATGCATGTAATTAAAATTCAGTATGTTTTATAATATTCAGGAATCAAGAGTCAAGGTAAGAAAATAAGAAAAGGAAACCAAGATAACAATCCTAAAGTAGCTTCTACTAATGTTGTTTGTCCATCAACAGGTTTTTTAAAAACTTTTATGTTATATTAATGTTATATGAATGTTTTTGAATAATCTTAGTTATATGCATGTAATTGAACTCCGTTATGTTTTATAATATACAGGATGCAAGACTAAAACTAACAGAATCCAAAATGGTTCCACATCAGGTTAGTATGCATATATAGCAGATTTCTGTTTAGATGTTAATTGTTAACAGTAGCATATACATATTATGTTTGAATGAGTATAGGTTGTGGAATTGTGTTAGTCTGTAACATGAATGCACTTCTGTCTATTCAACTTATTCGGCTCCACAAATGTCTTCATAATTTTATTACATACATGTTTCCTGGATTCAACAATTCAAAAACATAAAGACCAGGTAAGAAGTGATTTTGTTAATGATGAGCACATATTATACTACTCATGTTCGATTTATGATTTGTTTATATGATTAAAATATATGTAATAGGTTAATGGTTAAACCTGCATTTGTGTATATGTTATGTATAAAGGTTTTGCTATTACTTTTAATAGATTTTTGTTTTGTTCACCGCCAGTTTGTTGCAATGAAAATTTTAATGGTTAGTGGGATCCTGTAATCCATTATCTATGGTGGAGTATAGAACACAACCGGCTTTCATTGCACCTGTGTTTCCAAAAAAAAAAACACACATGGTGGTGGTTCTGTTGTTATTTAAAGGTAACAAGGCTGGAAAACATGAGATTACTATGAGTTGTTTTCTATATAATGTCACAAACCCATTATCTCTAAGATTCGGTAACTTCTTCTACCCAAATCTACTTTGCGTTTTCTTTGAAGGGGCGAGTTTAGATTCGGTGAATCCATGATTAGTGATTTCAAAGAAAATCCTTATGGCGAGAGGTATCTAAGTTAATTTTTTAGAATGAATTTGAATCCTATTTTTCTATGATTTTGACATTTTGTGTATCATGTCGAATTTATTTCTTCAATTTCAGTATTTAACTATAGACAAATGACTGATTTGGCCCATGTTATTCCAACAGGTATGGCTCGACTGCTGCTGTAATATCCAACGATTTGGACCAGTGTGATCGTGTAACAAGGGTACTAAGATTATTATAACTCTCCAACTGGATCACGCTATTCCCTCAATAAAAATTTATCATGGTTCCTTTATTATACCTTACTCATATATGTTTATTACATGCCACTCCTTTTTTCATTGGCTTATTTTTGTGTGTAATTTACAGATCTCCAATCATGTAGCAGGCTATGGTCGTAAAAATATGCAACCGTGTGTGCCAGTGGGTAAAAGATGTGGAGAACGAATAGTAAACTTTTCTTCATTAGTAAACTTTTTCAATTTTCTATTACTTTTGGCATAACTTTCTTATTTTTAAAACTTTTTTGGATAATCCAGAGCACATGGCTAAGGATTATAGCCATACTTAGGGTTCAATGGAAATTAGCAAACATGTTTATCCCACTACTATAGTGGAATTTTGAAGTGAAGTGTGCAAGTAAGTCACTTTACCATGATTGTGGTCAGATAAATGCTTAATCCACCAAACCTCATAGATGAGAATGGTATGTTCAATGGAGTTGGGCTTGATAATTTTATTAAACGAGTCAAACTTGGAAAATGTCGACTTCTATATTGATGTGTTTCATACAACAAAAAGCACACTTCTGAATCAACTTTTTTATACAAAGTTCAAGGAAATGAATGCTTACATGGAAGGCATGTTCTAATCCGCTCTCTTTAATCACTATGATGAGAAGTGTCGATCTTTTGACTTATATCAAACTTTTATATTATCCGTAGGTCTTGAAAGTTCTAGAAGTATGGTTGTTATTATACAAGTATAGAAAAATTGGTTTGCTAGGTGCCAAAGCATAACTCATGGTTTGCAAGCAAGAAAAAGGTAAGCAATGTTATTTATTGGAATTTGATGGATATGTGTACGGATATTGTAATTGAAATTGCGGTAACATGTTTAATTAATGAGCCTTAATTAATCGAGTATTTTGAAAGGAGATTACTAGCAACCATGGTCTGATGACAGAGAGTTAGTCAAATGGAACGTGTTTTGTTTGGAGGTACCACTTGAACCATAATATACTCATAATATGATCATATGTAACTCATAAGTATGATATAATTAGAGTAGTAGTTTATACTTCAGTTTTATGCTAAAACTAGATTAAAGTCATAACTGAAAATTCAGTTAGTAATGAATGAAATTTTTAACAACTTTTGGGGTACTAAAACAAGTGTAGATAAGACACATACTGGGATGCATATTTTAGTTACGGAGTTAACAGATGAAAGGAAGACGATGACTGCCAAACTAGAATATTTGGAAATTTTGCTATAATATATCTGAGTACAATGTAATATTTTGGCCTTTAGAAGATAATAATCCTCACTTTCATAAGATGATCATAAGGGAACAAAGAGGCTAAAAAAATATGGATCTGTGTGTGTTACTATTAAACAAGAAAAAAAAATAGTAACTAGCTAGCATGATATTCATCTTTACGTTATAAAGTACTATCAATGTTTTTTCTTTTTATTTGGCTAAAAGTCACAAGTTAAGATATTTTAAAGATATAAAACAATTTTTGTTCCTTGGTTTATGGTGGATCGGTGATAGGCAAAGAGTGAAATTGAAGAAAACAACTATGGCACTAAATCAATATAATGACTCTTGATTTAAAATTCAATATGTAGCATGAGTTCGAAGACCAAGTAACAAGAAAACTAAATTTATTTCTTAGCTTATTGATGCCAACAATTAACGTGTTTCATTTGTTCATTAAGATTCTTCAAAAACCATTGTTGTGTCAAAATATATGAGCTTTCTATTGTTTCGTAATTATATTTAATTCTTAGCTTATTGATGCCAATGATAAAAAATATATGATCTTTCTATTGTTTCTATTATGATATCACATGATAAACTAGATAAAGTTGGTTTTGAAATATATTAGGTACACACATGCTTCTTTATTCATTGAAGACAAAAACATTATTAGGTCAAAAATGTGTCGGCGTTAAATCATAACAGTAACAACTCATATAGTTTATACACATCTTTTGAAAGCTTTGTTAACAAATATCCCGACAAATCAATTGTAGCATCAAACACTATAAAGAAGCACGTGGATCATACCTGACATAGAAAGCACAGAGTCACGCACCAACAAAAGATGGAATGAACTGATAGCAGTTAATATGAGTGCTAACTTGTCTAAGTTCAGAGAGTGTGCTAAGTGTCTTGGACATGATCTTATATTTTAAAACCTTTACAAGTAAATGAGGTAACAAAATCACCATATATGAATCCTCTTCTCTTTCCCCCAAAACAATATAGCAAGCACTTATATTGAAACTCCATTTATCCGAAATGGCATCATAATGTCATCAAGGCTAACAATGTACTTTACCGACCATTTCAATTACTAAGCCTCATTTAAAAATATTAAACCTTGAGAATTAGCATAATCCTTACCAATAAGAAGCAAACAACCACTAGATTCAAATTCATTCATTGGCCTTATAAATTAAGCTTATTTTATGGGTGGTCACTTATTGAGATTTGGGAATGGCAATAAGCGTATTTTTTTGGCTCACCCATTTGAGCTTATGGCTTAAATATGTATTATGTATGTATAGATTTAATAATTGTCTGTTTTTCCTTTGTGTATTGTAGATTACTAGCAGGAACGGTGCGAGGGAAGTATTTTATATGTATTTAAAGGTGGACCAGCCATAATTATGAAGGGAAAACACCATGCATCGTTTTGGATGGGTTCATCGGAAAATAAGTTTACAGTCCGTCGGCTCTCCTTTTAAGGGATGAACGGTTATGTAGGTGATGTGAGTCGAGAAGTTTGTTCAAACCAGCTTCTATCGGGACCTGAGACAGACATGAGTTAATTACGGTTCCAAAGTTTCCTTTAATCAAAGTCGGTAGGAATGACATTGATCATCCTTTTAATAAAATTCATCCAACAAGACCACACATGGACTTCGTAATGGGAAGTGTTATAGCATCAGCAAATTTATAATTTTCTTATCTCGGATGTTGGAAGACGATGTTTTCTCCGCAGTATATTTCAACTTATGTAATGTTTATGGTGGATTCCCAAGAACAAAAGAAACTTGAGTCATTCCAACGAGAAGTCGACGAGTACATATGTTTGGTTTTGTCACCAATTCTTTCTAATCCCATAACCATAGGTGTCGACCCAACCACAAAGCAAACTATACCTTTATCGATTTTGTAGAATATATCAAGAACTCAATTATTATCTCTTTCTAATGCCACCACCATAGATGTCAACCCAACCACATAGAAATCGACACCTTTCTTGATTTTGTAGAATATACCAAGACACTCGATTATTTTCATGGATTTGAGTAGGTGTAAAAAATATAGTCTTAGATTACACCTACTTCTTCATATGTTAGCCGCTAGCAGCAACAAACACAATTCAAAACATACATGCTAATATGCCAGAAACAATGCTACTCACCCGAGAAGTTGAGTAAAGTATGTTTCTATAGTCGAGATATTTCTAAATCTTTTCTTTTTCTAATATTTATCATCACCTTTAATTTTTATGTTAAATGTTCGACTTTTTTACAGCCCAAACTCACCATTTCTGGCTTCGGTTGTTAATGGTCCCGTAAGAAAAGCACGCACCCCTGGTTCAATGCACAAGACATATGTGCCCGATACGTGTTCACCGCACGTGAAGCTTAACTACAAGGATTATTGGTGGGTGAAGATCACAATTACCAACTTAACTACATCTTTCAACTGTACCAATAATGAAGAAAAGTTAAAATAGATTAGTTTGAAAAATACAATGAATGACACTTGTCTTATTCTCGCTAAGCACATTAAGTCGGATAAAAAAAGAAGAAAAGATGTATATATGAATATATTATTGTATAAATATCATGGAGGTAAACTTCAAGATTGAAAAGAGATGTAAAGATACCACTTCACTTACTATTATGACCTCCTAATGTTACAGACTCGCCCATTTCATGTCCACTCATTGGTATACCGGTAAAAATTTGTGCCTCATCCGTAATGGTACCGTGGTAAAATCTAAGTTTTTGGCCGGACATGATACCCACCAATGGATCCAATAATCCCGTCAACATATCGCAAGTAAACATTAATGTCATAAGTTGGATGATGAGAAAACGTGGGACAAATAATCGAACAATAATAAACCAAAACCGTAGTAAGTTAGAACAAAGTCAAAGCTCGAACACTTACTATTATGACCTCCTAATGTTACTGACTCAGAGGTGGCTCCATTTCATGTCCACTCATTGGTATATCGGCAAAAATTTGTGCCTCATCCGAAATGGTACCGTGGTAAAATCTAAGTTTTTGGCCCGGACGTGACTCCCACCAATGGATCCAATAATCCCATCAATATTTCGCAAGTAAACATTAATGTCATAAGTTGGATGATGAAAAACGGGATGATAATCGAACAATAATAAACCAAAACCGAATTAAGTTAGAACAAATGCGAAGCAAATCACCATACATATGCAATTTGTTTTATACAGATGATTGCCTACTTATTATTACTCCTATTAGATAATAACTTGATAGACGCAATAATATATCTTTAGCTTATCCAGTACGTTATAAGCACGTGCTTAATTAAAAGTGCTAATCAGCCAAAAAGCACTTTTAGCAATCCAAAGTTCAAGAAACGTAAAAACCAAATAATCAACATCTGAGGTGTCGAGAAACATAACACCAGCCTCAATGGCTTGATGCATTAGGTTGATGTAGATGAACCCAAGCGTAGAATGGCTTGGCTAAGCTTTTTAAGCGGAAGAAATATATAGGTGTGTTTGTGATTTATTCATATAATAGTTAACATTTAAAACCCATAATACTTGGCTAATTTGATAAGCTTGAAGGAAAAAGTATATAAGATTTCCATTTTTTTGGAATACTTTATGCAACATTATGTTACAAGAGTTTCTAATTAAATACTAAGGTTTGTGAGGATTCCAAACACCCGACAATAGGTGATTACTTGACTATGTTGTGTATGTAGAGGCTGGCGGTAGGATAAATGGACCCTCTAATTCATTTCACCTACTCATGCTTGTTGTCATCATGGACGGTAGGCTAGCCAATGATATCAACGATAACTCTATACCTATTAAATCTGACGCTATGTGACTATAAACTTTGCTACAATGCCACACAAATATACCTCACCACTTAACTAATATGTCTTTCATTTACATCATGTCTTTATTCTTGGATGCTAATTAATTTTTATCCCTTATAGTGAATCCATAGTGACTTATTGGATTGTTAGGAAACTGCTCTCTTAATTTTAATATTAGATGTAACTTTCAGGGGATGATTGGTTATTAAGGAATGGGAAAGGCAAACATAATGTTAATGCAAAGGAATGCAATGATTATCCTATTGTGTATGATAAAACGATTTATTTATATTAATACAGTGTTGATCATGATATGATCATTGAGCACCAGTCAGCTCAAACAGGTAAATGACCTCAACAACTCGGTTACTTAGCAATGGAAATCATTGAAGCTTCATGGTCAAATTGCAAGGTAATGTACATTATATACGTGTTGTTATAAACTTATAGTCACATACAAATTGTCGTCAAATGGCTAAAGTTGAATTATGGTTCTTCGCGAGGTTCTACACATTACCCCTCCATGTAGGCGCTGACCGTGAGTATTGATGCTCATTCAGCAATCGGTTGTGTGACATTCTACATTTCAAGATACCCTGATTAGCATAGGAACCTTATAAAAATAGCTTGTCTTATGAATTGATAATTAGGTAACTACCAGAGATGAAGACAATATGTTTAAGCTTCTAGCCAACATAGTACCATGTAACGTGGTGCTCGATATCATCAACCCTCCAACTGGTAAGTGTAAATCTAGTCGGTCTTTTGTTTTCTAAAATTGACTCGTCAATTAGATTTTTCTAGAGCATTTCAAGGTTTACTTCACTTATATAACTCAAACAATTTACAAACATTGTATTTATTGCGCCTTTTTCTTACTCTTTTGCAATTACCCATTTGGTTATGCGGCAAGATTATAAACTTATATATATATATATATGTGTATCATTGGTGACATTAAGGTGGGGTGCGTCCACTAAGTTTCAAAACCTGTATCATATGTAACAAAATTGGTATATACAACATTTCATTAGTTGGACGTGGAAAGGAAAAAGGATTTATAATGAATTTTGGAAGACGCTTTCGTTATTGATAGGTTATAACTTGTCCAAGAGCTTGCACAGTGATGACGAAGCTTTTTGAGTTAAGTCGTTTCTCCTAATTATAATGTGATAAACATATGTTATCAATGACTCTATTTGTTTCACATTATTATCCATTAATGGCCATTGTCTGCACGAAGCTACTTGAAGCACGATAGGGATAAAAGAAGTCCTAATGGATAAATTATGACGTATGAATCAAAACATATGATATGACTTTTTGAAGTTATATAACATGAAAGTACTTTTGTAGTCACCAAATATGATAACTAATTAATATATGTGTGAACATTTTAGGTTGGTACATGGATACAGTAGTTCTGCAATTTGAGAGCCACCTGTTCCAAAATGATATCTACAAATGTTAAATCCTTCAAACTATTTATAGATATTGTGGTCGAGAAAAACTAACCCCTTTAGGGTGTTGGAAAAGCTAATAAGCTTATTTATTTTTTGTAACAATAATATATCAAAGGGGAAAATGTTCTAAAGGTCTAAAACGACAAAGAGTCAATGTATCATTCACTCACAAACAACAATAAAAAGTTTTAACATCCTTCTTTTGCTAAAGATTGAGTTAATTAAAAGTTAAATGTTGTCACACCCACATTACTATCAACAACAATGACGACATCAACAACAACAACGACATCACCAATTATTCTAATTAAACTTTTCAAATCAACTACAGGATGAAAAAAATATATAAATAAATAAATAAACATAAAATGAGTTTGACTGCTATCAGAGAGCACTCAAAAATTAAATTTCAATGGCTAAATCAAAATCCTCCAAAATACAAACAAACGAGACCCTAAATACAAGTTCTTTTTAATCAATAATAATAAAGAAAGTGCAAACACTTACAATTTTGGAAGGAAAATCAGAAAACACGTTGGGTCTTCGAAAAAAACCAAATATGAACACCTAGAAACCCTAAGCGACCCTTAATTAGCAACTCCATCAGAAAGATAAACATTCATCAACAATAAATTTGGGTGTATGAAGTGTCAAACTATGAACCAAGAATATATTTGAGATCTATTTTTACTTTTGTGTATGATGTAAGAGACAGATAATGTGATATTTGTTTTTACATATATCTAAATTTGGTAAAATAACAGCTGGAAGCACCTATATACAATAACTAAATAAACATAATTAAGAAAAACAAAATAATAATAATAAATATTAATAATATTATCAAATGTAAAAGATGTTCATGATTAATATTGTTTAGAGCAAAATGTTAGAAAGTACTTACCTCCTTTTAAGAAAAAGAAAAACATGTTCGTAATCAAAGTACTTACCTGCTTTTAGCCGTTTTATGGATTATGGTAATATCAATTATAGTTCTTAGCCGTTTCATTTAACTTTTAATTACTTTTTAGTATATAATTGTTTAACTAAACACTAAAAAAAAACAAAAATCAAAATACTTACCTGCTTTTAGCCGTTTTATGGATTATGGTAACATCAATTATAAATCTTAACCGTTTCATTTAACTTTTAATAACTTTTTACTATATATTTGTTCAACTAAATCCTAAAAGTAAAAACCATAAATCAAAGTACTTATATGCTTTTAGTCGTTCTATGGATTATGATAACATCAATTATAGATCTTAACCGTTTCATTTAACTTTTAATTAGAATTTGGTATATATTTGTTATACTAAATCCTATAAATAAAAACCACAAGTCATACCCGTCCATCGGACGGGTTTTGTTATATATATATATATATATATATATATATATATATATATATATATATATATATATATATATATATATATATATATATATATATATATATATATATATATATATATATATATATATATAGTTAGGATCAAATAAGAAGATTACTTAAAATAAGAAGGAATAAGAAGAACTATAACCGGAAATCCGAGATGCACCGACCTAAATTAGATGCATCCCTATAATCTTAGATGCATTATAACGCACCATAGTGTGTTTTCTAGCTTTTAATCAGATGCATATACGTATATTAGATGCATTTCATAATTTCTATTGTTTTTTGTTCCTCTGCACGTGCTGAAATCATGAAAATCAATTTGCACCATCTATACATCAAATTAACTTTCGAAACTCAAGATGTTGCATCTATATAAATAGAAATGTATCTAATGCAAGTCGTTGCATCTCAAATATGTGATTTTGGTCATTTCTCACCACTTCTTATTTTAATTTACTTCTCACTGGATCCCTACTCTATATATATATATATATATATATATATATATATAAAAATATATATGTATATGAATTGATTTTCGGTTCAAATCGCTAAATCAGAGTGAGAGTATAAGTTATAGCTCATTTAAATGAGCTATAGTTTATACTCTCGCTACACTTTCATCTTAAATGAGTTATAGCTTATACTCTCGCTACAGTTTCATCTTCAGCTTTAACTCAAAGTAATACTAGTTAGTTTTGCTAAACATATTTTTCTTATAAATGTTAATCAATTATTCTTTGAATGCAGTGAAACTCGTTGTATAGCTATGATAGACTGACAGTTATATGCACTATATGTGAAATGCACCTTATTACCCAAATCCATATGTTGAAGTGTATATAAAAGTACTTATTTGATAAAGAAAAGAAATGAATGATCGCTAGATACTACACTAGCAGTTCTAGTAAATATATACTACTGTTTGAAATGATTAACTTGAGTAGGCTGTACTTGTGTTTCTGTTAGGTCACCATATTAGTAACACAAGCATCAATATAAGAAAGAGATAAGAAGAGATCGTATGAACACAATCACAAACACACGATAAGAATAATAGAAAGGTTATGCGTAAGGTGAAGTGATAAATGAACAACCAACCCTCAAGTGAGGGTATTACAAAAGTATTTATAGGAGAGGAGCTAGGCAACACTCCTAGTCCCTTCCTTTCCTTATTGGACTTGGGCCAAGGCTCATGGGCTTTCTACATAAGCCTTGGCATGATTACTAACATAAAAGCCATATTAAGCTAACTATTACATATGAATCACTAACACTTGAATTAATGTTTAGGAGTGATTCCAACAATCTCCCTAAGTGTTAGTGATGAATTAAAGAGTGATAAGCGTTGTAGGTGCTGATGTAATAGTAGCTTTGACGCCTTGACATTCTTCTTTCTTGTGAGAAGGAGTGTCTTGATTCGAACAATCTCCCTAGTGTAGAGAAATTGTTTCTTTGAAGAGTTCCGCTTGACGCCATCTTTTCTTTGTTCTTTAGTTCTTTGTTCTTAGTGGTGAAAGTGATAGTATGTTGTTGTTTCTCGCATCAGTCCGCTTCGTTCAAAGGTGTCTCCACGCCTTTCTCCAACATGCTCACACGCTCTTTAACGTTGGATTACACTACTGATGAAGTTCTCTTGGTCTTTAAACTTTGTAGATTCTTTGGTTAGACGTAGAATCATTCTGACTTTTGTGTTGCCTTTTGAGAGAACTTGCATTAGTGATGATGTTGGTATGAGCATGTGAAGAATCTGCACGATTGATAACGCTACACGCGTCGTTCGGGGTCAAGGAAACTTCCTTTTCTTCGAGCAAGTTTTATAACACCCTAGGCAGTGAACCTAATCGTTGTAGTGTAGTAATTAGGGTAAGCCACGGGTATTGATATCGTTCTCTAGGGGAATAGGAATGCTAGTGAGAAGTTACTACGCTAAGGTTAAGGTTGAGGAAGATTATTTTTATCTTTTTATGTTTTTTAGGAAATTGAAAGGTACGAATCTCGGGTATTGGATTTGGGGGTTGGTATTTCTACCGATTACTCTACTATTATCTAATTATCTAAACTAAGGTGGTGGTAGTCTATGTCTAATTAATGTGCTCGTATGATAGTTTAAAGATGTGTTTACTTAGGTTTTACTACTCCTTAATTATCTCCTATTGATGGTTGAGTTGTCACTTCCTTATTCTTAGTTGCGTTGTGTGTCTAAAGTTGTAGGGTATCGTTTCTCCCAACTCTTTAACTTACCAAAGGGTCTCGTCTACAAAACCCACTAGGGATAATAAACTCTTACTCTAAGGCACTCTTTGGATGGTTTAGCTTACAACTACTCGGTAATTATATTCTAAGGTTCACAAAGATGAATCAAGCATTAAGTACACAACGAATGACCTATCGCATTACTAGATCATTAATCAACTAAGATAAGAAACAACCAATCAATATTCAATAATTAAGTTTCATATTCCCTAAGCAAACACACAAATAAATTAGCCGGACATGGAGAACATGCAAGCATACACACAAATAATCAAAGACATAATTAAATTGATGAAGTAAATACTTATCTTGATGTAAGATACGGTTTGAAACCCTAAAATACTGTACAAGACACCCTTGGTTCGGTTTTAGGTTTTACCCACAAAAGACTCTCCTAAACTGAAATAAACAAACATAAAATTAAAGGATAGATGTAGGATGGTAGCCCGTATGTTTTTTTTTTTTTTTTTTTTTTCACTCTATTTTTTTTCTTTTTCTCTTTTTTTTTTTTTTCTTTTTAGATTTTTTTTTCCATACACTTTTACTCTACCATCCTCTACGGTAACATCAAAATGATAGAGATTTATAGGCACATCCCTACACTTGAGTTTTTATTACTCTAACACTAATTTGACCCGAATTGAAAAGATCAAAACACTTGGGGTACATTATTACGCAAACAAAGGGAATTTGAATTTAACGTTCCCTTCCCGTCATTTCATAAACTTTAACTTTTTCCATGAATCCCAATCGTCCCAAAACTGTATACAAAGGATATGACTCGACTTAGCAACTCATGCAAGCAACCAGATAATTGAACTAAGGGTTTAGGGTGATAACAAACATTTGCACTAAAAGTGAGTGCATAAGGGGTAGGCTAAGGCGATTTGGGTGTATATTTGGGGTGGGTGTAAACAATGTTTTCATTGATATTCGGAAAACCGAAACATCACGAGAACCGCGAAAAGGATAGGCTCGAGGGGTTAACTAGGGGTATCGTGTACTAAAGATGAGTACAACGCAAAGGGTGTGGGGAATTACTCAACCGATGTGGAAGAAGTAATTATATTACGGGTATCAAACAAGGGTTATCCTAATGCCTCTTATCATTTAGTTATTCCTAACTACACAAGTGTAGTCTCACTTGCGATCTCGGAATGCATCACAAAACAAGTTTTAGAATCTAATATACTACCGGTTCACACTCTAAGCATTGAAGATGAATGCTTTTAATTCCTACTAATCTAAGGCGACCTCACATTTGGGTGGAATTTGGGTGGTAAAGGGTTTTGTGCTAGTCATATAACTTCCTATCCGTGAGACGCTTTTGTTAAGACTAATGGCCCACTCCTATATGTCATGAAAAATTTTAAATTTGGTGCCAAAATTACCCTAACCAACATTTTCTCATGGTTTATTACACAATCACAATTGACAAAGCAAATAATCAAGGATAAGCATAGTTTCAAAGTTCTGCTTTATTTTCCTCCCTACACTTAAACCGAACATTGTCCCCAATGTTCCCGAAAGTATCAAAGTTATGATAAAAAATGTAATCAAAATGAAAGAAACTAATACTCCCCGATTAGCTCGGTAGGATCCGTGTAAAGTGGTGGTTAAATCCTTTCCAAGAAGAATTTATGCGTGAAAAGCTCCTCAATCTTGTGTAACTTCTTCTTGACAAACTAAACTCGCACACTTGAACAAAACAAACGAAACCTTCGTAGAAATCGACGGTAATAATATATATAAGACTCGATTTAAACTAGGATATAATGCTTGTGGAATGGATGTTTACAATTTCTAAGA
>CM040243.1:126790912-126835727 GCA_022545495.1 Chrysanthemum lavandulifolium
AGAATTAAGAATCAATTCGCTACTAGTACTAATCCCAAGTCGCCAACACTAATTCGCCACCACTCTAAGTCGCTAGCTTTCCAATTCGCTAGCGGATGTAAGTCTCTAGGTGGTAACTCGCTACACACCAAGTCGCTAACCAAATTTTGACAAAGAATTGCACACAAGTCGCTAGAGACACAAGTCGCTAAAGAGCAACTCACATCGACCAAGTCGCTACCACAAGTCGCTACCCGAGGGAGAGTCCACTACTTGTCCTTTAACTCGCTAGCTTTTAACACCGTAAGTCGCTACAAAATAATGAAGCAAGTCGCTATGAAGAAAGGTTATCCGTGAACTAACTCGCTACCATGAAAACCAAATAAACATCACTTTTCAATCCAAAACAACCCAACCAAGATGATTCAAGCTACCAAATGAAAACCTAAACACTTATGATGATTCTAAACACAAAAGTACCAACAAAATTCAAACTTTAACACTAGAGATCAACCAAATGATGCAAAACCACTAAACTTTTTCAAACTCAAAACCACCTAAAACCACTATAAATCCAAAGATGTGCAAGATATGATCTAACCATGGCTCTTGATACCAATTGTAAGATATAACTTTTCACATACACATCATAACATTAACACAATGAGCACATAGATGGTTTTAGAGAGAAAGAGGGACATTCTAGTGAGAGAAACTAGTGGAATATTAGATTACCAAAGAATATCCAACCCTCTACCTTGCAAGGTAGAGGGTATTTATAGGTTACAACTAAACGACCTCCCGACGGCCTGTGGATCGTGGATACGTTGGGTAAAGACCGACCTTCTTCCACGGTGTTGCACTAAACTATTTTACACTACTAACTAACTACATAGACCGTAACTAATGACCAATCTACGAGCTAACTTATGCTAGATAATAGTTGGGGTGACCGACTCTTTCAGCACTGGAATTTTCTAATTCCTAACATTCTTCACATGGATTTGTGTGGCCCGATGCGCGTGCAAACGATTAATGGCAAACGCTACATCTTGGTAATTGTCGATGACTACTCACGATGGACTTGGGTCTACTTTCTTTGAAGTAAAGATCAAGCTCCACAGATGATCATCACCTTTCTCACAAAATTCAAGTTCACCCGAACACCGTCCGCCAAATCGTAATGCATAAAGGAACCGAATTTGTAAACCGCACTCTTCGAGAAGTTTATGAGAAAGTGGGAACCGAGCATCGACATGTATTGCACGCACACACCGTAACAAAATGGAGTAGTTGAAAGACGAAACCGACGTTAGTGGAAGCCGCAAGAACAATGTTAATCAATGCTAAACTTCCAGATTACTTGTGGGCGTAAGTCGATCAAGCGCATGCTATACTCAAAATCGCTCAATGATTACTAAACGCCACAACAAAACACCTTTTGAGCTTATCCACAACCATAAACCGAATCTCAAACACTTTCATGTATTTGGATCCCTTTGCTACCCAAATAATGATCGTGATGACTTTGGAAAGCTCAAAGCCAAAGTCGACATTGGAGTCTTTATAGGATATTGTGAAAATTCTAAGGGTTTCCGATTTGGAATCGTCAGACAAAGCGGTTATGGAAACAATCCATGCTAATTTTGATGAACTTACGAAATGGCTTCGAGCATATGACTTGGAACCCGGTCACAACCGCTTAAACTTCCTCAAACCCCATCATCACCGAACTAAGCCCCCAACTTACTCGTCAACAAATGGAAACGCTTATTTGCTCCGCTTTTTAGTGATGACATTGATGAACGTGCTCCGGTGTATCCGTTGTTTCACCGCTCAACCCGATCATACTCTTATACCGATACACCGCTACAACAACTACTATTGAAGAAGCACCACCATTGACTCTACAACAACAGATGAACAACTGCTTCCAACGACGACGAACCACCACCGATGTTCTTAATGAAGTACCCCACCGCAGATTTTGATCCAAATGCGTCTTTAACCCGTTTGCCAATGAAACCGCTGCACCGATGTCGCGGAATCATCAACAAACCATTTGAATCCTCAAAATATGCACAATGTATACCAACATCAACCTCTACACATCGTTGGACAAAAGACCATCCTCTAGAGAATATTATTGGCAACCCGAATCAACCGGTTGTTACAAGACAACGCCTTCACACTGATGGTGAACATTGCATTTATGCTCTCACCGCTCACCAACTGAGCCTAAAAACATTAAAGACGCAATGACAAAAGACAACCGGATTGAATCCATGCAAGAAGAACTCAACCAATTCAAACGCCTTAAAGTATGGGAATCGGTTGAAAGACCAACAGGGTCTACGCCATTGGTCTAAAATGGATTGGAAGAACAAATTGATGTCAAGGAACGAATCGTAAATAAGTCACGTCGGTGGCTAAGGGTTATAAACGAAGAGGGTATTGACTTTGAAGAATCATTTGCTCCGTTGCTCGCCTTGAGGTCGTCAATTTTTCTCGTTCATGCTTATATGAACATAACGGTCTTTCGGATGGACGCCAAACCGCTTTTCGAATGGGCAACCGAAAGAAACGGTTTATGTCGATCCACCGAAGGATTCGTTGATCCCGAGTTCCCGAACCATGTCTACAAACCGAACAAAGCTCTGTATGGTCTCAAACAAGCTCCTCGGGCATGGTACGATAAGCTATCATCCTTCCTCATTGCCAATAAATTCACCAAAGGTTCGGTCGATCCCACACTTTTCATACAATATCACGGGCTCACATCTTAATCGCTCAAATCTATGGATGACATCATTTTGGGTCAACACATTTAAAATACTCAAATGCTTTTGCAAAATTAATGACAAAACATTTTGAAATGTCAATGATGGGTGAACTCACATTCTTTCTAGGAATGCAAGTTCATCAATCACCCCGTGGTATTTTCTTGAGTCACCCAAATATGCCCTTGAATTGTTAAACAAATTTGAATGCAAAGCTCTGACACCTATGCCACACCAATGGCTCATACCAAGAAGCTAGATCTTCGATTTACATGGGAAATTGGTGGACCCTACCAAATACCGCAATATTATTGGGTCTCTCATGTATCTAATACTAGCAGTGGCCTGATATTGTTTTTGATGTATATCTTTGCTCCGTTATCGATCGAGACCAATGAAACCCACCTCTCGAGGCTAAAAGAATCCTCCGATACATCAAGGGAACCATTAACTTGGGATCCGTATCCGAAGGATTCGGTTTTGAACTAATAGCTTTTTCGACGCCGATCACGCAGGATGCTTAGACTCACGGAAAAGTACTTGAGAGCATTACAATTTCTTGGTGATAAAGCGGTGTCATGGCAATCGAAGAAGCAGGATTGTACATCGCCTCCTCAGCGAGTAAGGTAATATGTAGCCATGTCGGCGTGTTGTGCTCAAGTCATTTGGATGACTTACGTGTTTGACAAAATCCCGATGTATCGCGACAATCGGAGTGCTATTGCGATCTCGTGCAACTCAAGACAACATTCAAATCAAAGCACAACGATCTTTGATATCATTTCATCAAGGACCACGTGGATGTGGCTTGTTGAATTATACTTCATGGGTACAGAATATCAATTGGCAGATCTTCTCACCAAAGCCTTAGCTCCTGCTAGGTTTAATGAGTTGGTCCACCGGATTGGTATGCGGTGTTTGACTCAAGAGGAACTGGATGAACTCTTAAAACATTCTTAAAACCCAGTCAAACACCAAAACATCTTTTGTAAATATTTTTCAAAAACAAAATACAAAATTATAAAATCAGATAAAACAACAAAAATATTCTTCTATCTATATTTCTTTTAACATGGCAAGTACAAATCTTCTCTCAACACTCTAATCTTTCAAAATTCAGTATTTTTTTCGATCAAGTGTTGAGGGGGAGAAAACAAATATTTTTCAGTTTCATAAAACCTTGTACTTGCATGTTATCTTTTCCCGGTTGTTTCTTTAATAATGGTGGTCACATTTCTAATTTTCTGACACTCCTCGGACTAAAATTTATAAACTTTCATTATTTCTTAAGTCGATGGGGAGTGTCGTCAAAATTCTTTCCAAATATTATTCGTTTGATAACCAAAATGGAAGTTATGGACATTGGATGTAAATGGTAAAGGTGGAGGGACTGAAAGGGTCAAATGCTCAAAGTATTTTTTATCAAAATACTTCACCTAACTTTTCAAAAACATTAACTCTTCACATTTACTTCTACACCTACCATATCCTACGCCTATAATTCGTTCCACTAATCCGTGTTTTGGATCATCATTTCGTAAGTGTTTTTGTGTCCTTAACATGATTATAAACAATGGTTTTGAATTGTTTTGAAAACCAACGGTTAGTTTTTCATCTAAGAGTGATTTCGTGTTCTACGCATAAGCGTATGAACACATAATCAAGAATGAGTGTTTGTGGTTGAAATGGTTGTGTCAAAATGTTTGTATAATATCAATGATACCATTTTTATCCTCAAAACTCACCCAGAAACACGAATTGAATGATTTCTGAAAACTAGGGTTTATGCGTTCAAATTGGGTATTTTCTTATGTGAGTGTTTTTGGTTAATTAGTTGCTTATAAGATGTTGTTTATATGATGAATTGACTATATCCATGCTTAGAACTTGCCCAGAAACATCAAATGTGAAAGAATTGAAATTTAGGGTTTTAGTTCATACGAATTGGGTATTTTTGATTCATAGCATGTTTGATGTTAAAACTTGCATAGAACATCTCATTAGGCATCTAAGACATCCCAGAAAACCTTTGGTGCATTTCATGTGGCTAGAATTCTTAGTCGTAATTCTTGAACTTTAGGGTTTAGGTTTACGCGTAATATGTGTTCTACGCATAACTGTTTTTATGAAATTTCATGATTTGATCTGAAAATAACTGAATGTATATGTTAATAATGGTGCTATGATGAAATTATTTCAGGTTTATTACGCGTGAAAATTCAGAATCAAGGGTATTTGCCATCACGCATAAGGATCATCTTACGCAGCATGTTATGCGCGAAGAGAAATCTTACGCGTAACGCTTACGCTGTAAGGTTCTACATAAGGGACTACGCGTATCCGTGAAGGATATGCGTAAACAAAGGACCTCACGCATAAGGTTGACTCTTACGAGTAAGCCTTACGCGTAAGGTTCTATATACGCTTACGCGTAAGCTCTACGCATAAGGTCCTCTTTTCCTACGCGTAATATTTTTTACGCGTAAGACAAGAACCTACGCATAAGCTTACATTTACGCGTATATCATTCCTGTTTACGCATAAGCTTTCCATTTCTATGCCTAAGCCTAGTTTAACCTTAATTATGAATTGTTACGCGTGCAAACTTGTAAATAATTAAATCATAACGCCACGAAACCAATAATGTCACTATAAGCTTAAATGTTTAAACAAGTTGTGAATAATAAGTGAAAACATGGACTTTAAAACTTAAAGTTAATCAACTCACGAAATTTATCACGACGTCATTGGACTATTGGACAAACAAGTGACATTGGACTTGTAACAATCATCGACATATCACATTCAATAATTAGACAATAAAACCATCTATTGACTAACATAATGTCTTTTGATATGTTGGTTCTTTTGGCTAAATATCTTTCAGATCACGACATGGACGCTCAAATGCAGAATGTGGATGCACCAAATGTTCTCACCATTGCTGATATCTTCCATAATGGCTATCCGATGAAGATTGGAAAGAACAACCTCCGTGTTGATTTTGATATCCTCACATGCTCGTAGTCTTCTTGCTTGATAGCGATGGACATTATGAAGAACCATTCTTATCGAATATGCTCACCAACTCGCCACGATTAGGAGATCTACATACAGCAATTACGCACACAATGAAGCAGATCAAAGGGCAAAATGTTGTGACTGTGACTCTCAATCACAAGTAAGTCACCATCACACCAGCAGACTTGCGGGCTATTCTCCTCATTCCTGTCATTGAACCAACTGAGTACAACGCTACACCTTCTGAAGAGGTCATTCTGCAATTCATGATCGACATCGGTTATGACGAAGCTACAGGGGTAATCACCAAGCACTCTTACGTTGATCTGAAGAATATCCATCAGCCCGAGAACCTCTTCATCATCATCACAAAATCTGCTACGGGACGGGATAGTGGTTATGAGCATCCCAAGCTCATGGAACTACGATGTTTTGGGCTTTGGTCAACATAAAACATATCAAGTTGAAGCTCGATATGGGATGACATGATGTCTTTCCTCAAAAGCGAGGCACCAAGATCCCATACAGCAGATACAAAGCTGCCGATCCAAAGAGCTCTTGGGTTAAATCCCGATATTCCTTGAGACTCGACGACCCAAACAATCACTCAATGTTGTATGAACCTACTCTAACAATCGATTTAAGGAATCAACAACAAAGAAACAAGGTGCTATGTTGGGATCACCTTCTCTCTCGATGAAATCAAACGACTTTACTCATACAAAAGGTATCCGTAGCGGTTGATGAAGGCAAAGTTAGTTTTCTCGATGACAAGTCTTCGGCACACCTACTAGGAAAACCAGAGAGGCAAGGCAGGAAGTGTTGCAAGCATTGAGAGTCAAAGAAAGTTCCCAAGAGGAAACCTCCACTCAAAAGGAAAGTTCCCCAAGGAAGTTGTTCCTATTCCCATTCCCAAGTCCGAACCGCAAAGAAAGCTAGTGGATGAAAGCTCGATGAAACCGAATCGGACGAGGAGGTCACCTACTCAAAGCGCAACCGATGTCACTCCAACGGTGGCTAAACCTCCCACCCAAAAGTCGACCAAGGCAAAGGGAAGACTCAAGATTTAATCATGAAGAAGAAAGCTCGATGAAGAGACTTTGGACATCGACTACGGAAGAAGTTCAAAATCATTAGACTCCAACACAAGGAAAAAGAGTTTGAACAGAACAAATGTGTGGCCCCGGAGGGTCAAGTGGTGGTGTCCAAACTACACCAACTCCTGATGCGGTTAATCAACCTGATAAGGGAGCTGGTGCCACCACTCTTGAGCAACAACAACAAAAGCCCCTGGAGGATTCTATTGATTATGACTTTGAGGAACCTGAAAAGGAGAAGTCCGAAAGAAAAGGTCGATGAAGAGGTCGCAGCTCAAGCCAAAGCGGAGGAAGAGGCTCGGATTCAGTCAAGTAAAGGCTAAATTTGGACAAGATGACAAAGTAAGTTATGATGATTATCTTCTTGACAACCCTACTCGCTCTAAGGAGGAAACTTCAACCTCCTAAGGACCCCGAATCACCTCACGACTCTTCATCATCGATTCGTCTTCTCACTCTTCACCTCCACCATCCAAAGGAACAACCAGATCCACATCCAATCCGTGAAGAAACCCATGAGACTCTTGGATATCTCGGCAAAGACAAGGATCGTTAAAGTCGTCAAGCGGTCGGGAAGAAAGACGTGCTTTACAAAACCGAATTTTCTCACCGACTGGGTCCAAGATCTTCATGACGAGAATGACAAGATGTCGATGAAAGGAGTACATCCAAGTTCATGCAACGTGATCTTGAGGGAAATGAACGAGATGATCAAAGGTTACACTCACAAGTTCCTTCTGACATCGCTCTGGTGTGACAAGAGAAATGTACACCAAACAACTCTATCCGAATCTATTGCATTTGGCCAAGAAAACTATGAGATCAACACCTATGACAAGAAACATCAACCCAAATGATCCCATAATATTCTCAGATGCTGAATTGGTTTCCAGGCTGGTATCTCAAATGTCTAAACGATCTGCAACATTTACTTCTTACGAAGGTAAATTGTTTGAAGCATTGTTGGAATACCAACTCAAATCAGCATGCCTAGAAGAAGCTCAAAGGCCTAAACGTCCAAGAGACGATGAAGACAAGGATAAGGATAAAAATGACGAGCCTAAACGTCCAAAGCAGTCTGGTGAACCATCATCTATGCCACCACCACCCCGAAGGACTTCACCACCAAGACGAGCTCCTCCTCGCTCTTCTACTGACAAACCTTAGGACTCTGAGTTACCACCCCAGACTGAGAAAACCAGTGATCACTTCGAGTATATTGGTGGTGACGATGAGGAAGACCCTGAGCCCCAACAACAACCCACCTCTCCCGGTTCAACAAAGAAAACATCATCCTCATCAAAGCCAAAGAAGAAGAAGAAATCTCCTAAGGCTGATGTCGTCTCATGGCTAGACGAAGATGACACCGAGTTTGAATGGTTCTCTACACTTGTTGATACCACTCCCGCTCTTACTGATGATCCATATATGGTAGAAGGTCGTACGTTGGAGCAAGCTAAGTTTCTGCAAGAGAAGTTCCGTGTGAAGAAGATGACGAAATCAGAGTTGAAACGAATCAAGAATGAAGCATTTCAACTACTCAAAGACAGCTCGGAAAGTGCTATTGAAGTTGAATATTACCTTGAAAATATAGCACGAGCCATGTCTAACAACATTGATTGGCTCAACCCTGAAGCAAACATCGACTTCACCAAAAGAGACAACCCTCCATACTACACCGATGGTCTAAACCTCTACCAATTGGCACAACCCAGATCAACCTAGGATTCCATTTCGCTATTTCTTTAACAAAGATTTGGAATTTCTTCTACACGGTAGCAATGGTTCAAAGAAATACGCTACATCACTTACACTTCCGTTCCCGGCAGCCATATACTCCAACTGCATAGCCATCAAAGAAAAGGCTACCCACATGTTTTCCAACAGCGTGGAACGGTATGATATTGATGCAATGTACGGGATTTACCATTGGCCAGAACGCCGACGAATCTACTACAAAAGTCGCCAGTTCGAAAGTCTCCACATGAAGTGTACAATGATAAAGGGATCGTTCTTTGTTAAGCATGTCACTCTTTCGCCTAAATGGGACTACACCTTCCTCAAGAATATCGTGGTCAAGAGACAAGACGAAGGGACTATGAATTCGTGAGTGGATCGATCTGCGCCAAACAGTCAAGTCAAAAGACTTAAAGCTGCTTAAGCACAGATGCAAATGAAGATCAGAGAATACAGGGGATTCCCGGGTCGTTATGTCCCACGGAGACTCAATGGTGTGTTAAACACTGATCAGACGATAGATTGATCACTAATGATAGCGATCAGCAAGGAATAGAATTTGGATAATACACTACTGAAAAAGGAAATAAATAAAAGCGACTTAAATGCAAATTAAGAAAACTAAAAAGATAAAAGATATTAAATAAACGCTATCACTATTTTTACAATGATGTTTATATGATTTTATGAAATAAAATATCTTAAATAAACTATCTTAACTAAAACGTAAACTTAAATTATCTAAAAACGTGACTTAAAATGAAAACGTGCGTTATTTACGAAAAATACGCTGGAGCGCAAGATAAAACGTAAAATTTATGAAATAAAGGGCCTACCAGTGTGAAACCAATTTTCTTACGTACTAAATGACAAAAGAAAATTTTAGAAAAAGATTTATATTTTTTGACTTTTATATTTTTATTATGAATTAAAAACTATTTTAATCTAATTTAATTATAAAAATACTAAATGATTTTAGAAAAATATGAAAATTTCACGTAAAATACTTTAAGTTGTCTTTGGATTTAAGAAAATAAAAAGATGTACACTACTTGAGGAAATAAGCTAATAAAAGCAAATAAGCAATCAAGCCTAAAAGCTGTTTAAGGTACTTTAAATATTAAAGGGTGCAAATATAAACACAGAAAAGACCCTAGGGCGGTTGGTTAGAGAGGTGTGTGTTGTGGTCGTGTGCTAAAGGTCGAGGGGTGAATCCCCCTGTCCTTTTGAAAACTTATTTTTTTTTCAAACTTTTCTTTTGCCATTTATAAATAAGGTGAAAATAAGAACTTTTGTGAAACAACTTTACCCAAACCTTGAAATAAGCGGTTTCTCAACCGCTTATTCCAACAGATTAGACGATGGCTAAAACCAAACACCATTTAGCGCTTTTAGACTAAAAGAACTTACAAAAAGCAATCCAAAATTAAAATAAGCACTCTAGGAATATTAATAAGCTAAAAGTCAGGGGAATGAGCAACTAAAAGGAATAATAAGCGGTTTAGGGAGTCCTAAGCTAAAATGAAAACAAGCATTCAAGGAAATGAGGAGCTACTCTAATATGTTAAATAAGCACTAATAAGCAATCTAATGAACTAACCTAACCTATTGGACTTAATAAGTACTAAGGATTCCTAAATAAGCTAAATGGGACAACTAAATAAGCTAAAAAAATGCCAATCACATCGTTATCAGAGTAACCGCACTTGCGATTATAATGAGCTTTGATGACTTTTGGAGCAAGATTAAACTATCCTAAAGGTAAACTAAAGGCAAATAAGCTAATGTTATGTTGAGAGGGCATGTGGAGATATAAGAAAAGCAGTTTGGAAAAGTTTTTGATGCCAAATAAGCTTGGAAAAGGCATTCAAACAATGATGCAAAGGTGTTGTTTAGACAAGAAGAAAAGCGTAACCAACTTTTTTTTTATCCAAACTTGAACAACTTGTGAACTAGGCTAAACTAAACTTTAAAACCTTGTTAGACCTTAACCCACTTTGACTTTGAGAGTCAAAGTGGGTGGTGAAATGTTTTTGACCCAAAATAAGCTTAAACCAAACACCCTTTGTGGGTGTTAAACTTAATAAAAGCGATTTTTGACAACTAAAATAGGATTTTCTTTTGTAAAACTAAAGTGTAGCTAGAAAATGGACTTAAGAACTGAGTAATAAGCTAATAAGCTAATAAGCACTTAAGTGCTTATTAGCCAAATGAGCAAGTAAAAGAAATTTGCAAGAAAAAAGACTTTTTTCATTAATAAAATTAAATTACAATAACAGAGAACTAAAAATAAAACTACTTAAATTCCTAAATCCTAATACCAAACTTGGCTACAAGAAGCTAATATTTATACTACTACTGCCTTCCTCCTTTCTCTCTCTTTTCTTCTTTCTTTTATACCCAAACAACTTCCACTTGTACTCTGAATAGTTCCCACCTTATTTCTCAGCCATTGGATGGCTTAAATGATTTTTGGCCACAGGATTGGATTTTGGCGCCAAAGAGGGACTTTAGCAGTTTAGGTTGAGTGGAATGGGTTTAGGATCATTTAATGCTTCTTGGAATTGTTTTGAGGTGGGGGGACAAGGAAAAGGTGAAGGTGAGCTAGGGGATGGTGGGAGCTTGAGCTTGCAGACAGTGGTTGAGAAGGAGACATGGTGGAGGGAAAGCAGGGGGTTTGTTTGACCGCAAGGGTTGATTGAAGGTGGTAATATTAAAATGGGGGTCAAATGGGATAAATGACAGGGGTCCAAGTGTGAAAGGGTCCAAATGGTGTATTAAAGGTTTTATAACTCGAGGGCCTAAAGTGTAACCACGAAAATTGGGGACCTGGGCTGCCAATTCAACAAAGTTTCTTCCAAGGACTGAAAATGACACTTTCAAAAAGTACAAGGACCAAATTTGCCAATTTGCCATTTTCCAGGGGCCATTTCTGCCAATTTTCAAACTTGGAGGACCATTTTTGTAATTTTCTCAAACTTTTCACATTTTTCACCAAAGGACTAAATTTGACAAGTTTTGATTTAAAAGGGACCTTTGGTGACTTTACTTTTGAAATTATGTGCTCAGGGACTATTTTTGACAATTTTTTGAAACTTGGGGGACTAAAACTGCAATTTTTGCAAATTTGATACGTTTTTCATCTGATTTTGATATTTTTGCATTTAAAACACATAAAACACTGATTTGTGATATTTTGATCATTTTGATGTGTTTCTGATTGTTTTCAGATGATTTTGCAGTTTATATTACACAAAAATGATGAGTTTTACACACTCATCAATCCCCACATCGAGATATTGCTAGTCCCTAGCAATGATTTGAGAAAACATAATGGATTTTAATCTCTTTACCAAAAGCCATCACTGAGTAGCCAAATGTTTCAGTTCAAGTAAGAACCATGGTACACCGATAACCATGTGATTTTGAGCAAACCACCAACTTTCAACGGTTTGATTTTGTCTTTACCGAAGCCGTACCTTACGGACTAGCCAACTCTTAGATAAATTATCAAGATTATCTTTGGTGATTTGAATACCAATTATGGATTTTCCACGCTTTACCACAAGCCATAATCTTGCGGGCTAGCCAACTCATTATCTTTGAGGATGATGGGGAGTGAAGAACCATACAATTTTGGGCAAATTGCAAGCCATATAAACGGATTTGATATATCTTTACCAAGAGCCGTTTGCTCTGGATTAGCTAATCCTTTTGTCTTCTGAGACATGGCGGATCGATAACTAAATGAGAAAGTGTAAACACTTACTCCAAAAAAAAAATTTTGGCCAAAAGCGGGAATCGGGTAGATAATATATGAAATTCGTGAGAATTCCCCACACTTAGAAATGAATATTGCCTCAATATTCAAAGTAAAGCGGTTATGCGAAACAAAGAACGAAAAGGGAAATACTACGCCATTATTTGAAAGGATTTTTTTTTTTTTTTTTTTTTTTTTTTTTAGAGATATATGTATATATATATAACATGTGGGCATCACCCCACACTTAGGTGGTAGAAAGGGGTAAGAAGGCGAAATATGGGTGAAAACCCATATAGTGCGTACATCTTATTTTTGGTTTCCGAGTCGCTAGCTTGACTCGACCCGCATTCATTGGTTCATGGGAAGCAAAGTGGAAGAAACAATCTCCATCGGACTTTCATTCAAGATGTTTGGACAAACATTGAAGCATGTGAAAGTTCCACACCGATGAGATATACATAGAACCGGCTCAAAAAATGATAATTGAAAATGCCGGGATCAAAGATAGTGTCCTCACTCCCGAAGGAGTGAAGGAGAGAGGAAGTCACCGAGTAGGTGAAGAAAAGAAAGAAGATCATGATAACAATCATGACTAGATCTTCTTCCTCGGGATTAAGTGCAGTTGCACTTATTTGGATTTTCTTGGTAGAGCTCTTTGGTTTGGAAGGCATCTCGGTGGGGAGGGTGGGAAGATTTGTCATAACTATGCAAATTGAGATTCTCTCCTCCCGATCATGATTTTTGCCATCCGAGCAATCATATTCCAGCGGAGATATGATATGAGTGAGTTCACCGGCGAACTCCTCATGAAGAATATACGGAGGTGGGACATGTGCGGTATTTCGTGGGCTATAAATATGCACCTCGTCCATTATAGTCTCCGTGTCGGACTCATCACTATCAAAGATTGGATTAATCGAATTTAGAGTAAATTCGTAATCGAATTCGAATAAAGGGATTAGTGATAGTCGTATGAATTGTTGTGGAAACAACATGGTCAACATCCTCTTCTAAGTTGACGATCTCGGAATGTGGAAGTAATGCATCAATAAATTCTATGTCTTTAGAATATAGAGAATTGGCATCACTATAATCTTGTCAAAATCGAGAAAGTCTCAACAAGATCATTTGTAAGAGGAGAAAACACATCACACTCTTGGTCAAGAATTCTCGCACTCACTTGGGATCGGGATAAGGTTCTCAACATTCGATGATTCCGTTTCCGGAATAGTCTTTGAGATGCTCGTCCCCATACTTAGAGTTAACGGGCTCTTCGTGTGTGGTTTCACCGACAAACTTTCATCATCATCGTCACTATCATCATCATCGTCGATGTAAGTAGCGAGCCATCGGGCACGTCTTGCAAGTGCTCGTTCCTCGATTCGTATTTCTTCAAGACATCTTTGAATCTTAGCGGCTCGTTCCTCTTCTTCAAGTAATTCTAGCATAGATTTTCGTTGCAAGACGTTTGGTCTTGACAAGTTCTTCTAGCATACTTTTCTCACGAGGATGTTGATCAATGACGGAAATTGTTCAATAGCGGAAAATTGTGGGGTTGGAAATTGTCAAAACAAGGAGTGTTATAACAAGGATCGATTCATAGAAATTTTGATTCCACGATTGACATTGGTAATCATAATGAGGACCCCACAAAATTCACAACAATACAAGCTGATGTGGCCGTGAGTGGTATGTGTTGTAGTCATAATTGGTATCGGGAACACCTTTCATAGACAAGCGTGTTTCACGATTGACAATCGAAGCTGGAATGTGAACCACCACAAGACTACAGCAAGACAACCGATGTGTCTCACAAGTGTGGCGGTGATGGAATAAATCGGTTGTGTTATGGTAGGAATAGGGATCTTGGTTATAGACGGACCCGTTTCCCGATTCCACCATGCAACAACCGGGGCAATTGCCACCATTATAAGGACCACCACACCATTGACAATCAAGAGGGTGAGGATAAGACATAGAAAGAATCAAAGGTTATCGGAGGGTAAGAAATGAAGAATCAAAAGGTGAGAGGGTAAAGAGGAATATTTTTGGGATTTTTGAAAACATGATGATAAAAACAAAGAATGAAAATATTTTTGGCGTTTATAACACTTTAGGAAAAGTGTTAATGAACTTTGGAGTTTTGAAAACTTTACAAAAACTTTTACAAATGGTGGGATATGCACAAGAATGGATCGAAAAAGGCTAAACACACGCTTAAGCCTCCCGCAACAATGGCTAAATTTTGATCTGCGCCAAACAGTCAAGTCAAAAGACTTAAACCGCTTAAGCTACGGATGCAAATGAAGATCGAGAATCTGTGGGATTCCGGTCGTTATGTCCCACGGAGACTCAATGGTGTGTTAAACACCGATCGACGATAGATTGATCACTAATGATAGCGATCGACAAGGAATAGAATTTGGATAATACACTATCGAAAAGGAAATAAATAAAAGCGACTTAAATGCAAATTAAGAAAACTAAAAGATAAAAGATATTAAATAAACGCTATCACTATTTTTACAATGATGTTTATATGATTTTATGAAATAAAATATCTTAAATAAACTATCTTAACTAAAACGTAAACTTAAATTATCTAAAAACGTGACTTAAAATGAAAACGTGCGTTATTTACGAAAAATACGCTGGAGCGCAAGATAAAACGTAAAATTTATGAAATAAAGGGCCTACGAGTGTGAAACCAATTTTCTTACGTACTAAATGACAAAAGAAAATTTTAGAAAAAAGATTTATATTTTTTTGACTTTTATATTTTTTATTATGAATTAAAAACTATTTTAATCTAATTTAATTATAAAAAATACTAAATGATTTTAGAAAAATATGAAAATTTCACAGAAAATACTTTAAGTTGTACTGGATTTAAGAAAAATAAAAAAGATGTACACTACTTGAGGAAATAAGCTAATAAAAAGCAAATAAGCAATCAAGCCTAAAACTGTTTAAGGTACTTTAAATATTAAAGGGTGCAAATATAAACCTGAAAAGACCCTAGGGCAGTTGGTTAGAGAGGTGTGTGTTGTGGTCGTGTGCTAAAGGTCAGGGGGTCGAATCCCACCCCTGTCCTTTTTGAAAACTTTTTTTTTTTCAAACTTTTCTTTTTGCCATTTATAAATAAGGTGAAAATAAGAACTTTTTGTGAAACAACTTTTACCCAAACCTTGAAATAAGCGGTTTCAATTGCTTATTCCAACGATTGACGATGGCTAAAACCAAACACCATTTAGCGCTTTTAGACTAAAGAACTTACAAAAAGCAATCCAAAAATTAAAATAAGCACTCTAGGAATATTAATAAGCTAAAAGTCACAGGAATGAGCAACTAAAGGGAATAATAAGCGGTTTAGGAGTCCTAGCTAAAATGAAAACAAGCATTCAAGGAAATGAGAGCTACTCTAATATGTTAAATAAGCACTAATAAGCAATCTAATGAACTAACCTAACCTATTGGACTTAATAAGTACTAAGGATTCCTAAATAAGCTAAATGGGACAACTAAATAAGCTAAAAAAAATGCCAACTGCCATCGTTATCAGAGCAACCGCGCACTTGCAGGCGGTGAGCTTTTTGACAGCTTTTTGGAGCAAGATTAAACTATCCTAAAGGTAAACTAAAGGCAAATAAGCTAATGTTATGTTGAGAGGGGCATGTGGAGATATAAGAAAAGCAGTTTGGAAAAGTTTTTGATGCCAAATAAGCTTGGAAAAAGTCATTGAAACAATGATGCAAGTCACTGTTTGAAAGAAGACGTAAAGAACCAACTTTTTTTTTTTATCCAAACTTGAACAACTTGTGAACTAGGCTAAACTAAACTTTAAAAACCTTGCTAGACCTTAACCCACTTTGACTTTGAGAGTCAAAGTGGGTGAAAACAGCTTTTTGACCCAAAAATAAGCTTAAACCAAACACCCCTTTGTGGGTGTTAAACTTAATAAAACTGATTTTTTGACAACTAAAATAGGATTTTCTTTTGTAAAAACTAAAGTGTAGCTAGAAAATGGACTTAAGAACTGAGTAATAAGCTAATAAGCTAATAAGCACTTAAGTGCTTATTAGCCAAATGAGCAAGTAAAAGAAATTTGCAAGAAAAAAGACTTTTTTCATTAATAAAATTAAATTACAATAACAGAGAACTAAAAATAAAACTACTTAAATTCCTAAATCCTAATACCAAACTTGGCTACAAGAAGCTAATATTTATACTACTCTGCCTTCCTCCTTTCTCTCTCTTTCTTCTTTCTTTATACCCAAACAACTTCCACTTGTACTGAATAGTTCCCACCTTATTTCTCACCATTGGATGGCTTAAATGATTTTTGCCGCGAGATTGGATTTTGGCGCCAAGAGGACTTTAGCGATTTAGGTTGAGTGGAATGGGTTTAGGATCATTTAATGCTTCTTGGAATTGTTTTGAGGTGGGGGACAAGGAAAAGGTGAAGGTGAGCTAGGGGATGGTGGGAGCTTGAGCTTGCAGAGCGGTGGTTGAGAAGGAGACATGGTGGAGGGAAAGCAGGGGTTTGTTTGACGCAAGGGTTGACTGAGGTAATATTAAAATGGGGGTCAAATGGGATAAATGACGGGGGTCCAAGTGTGAAAGGGTCCAAAATGGTGTATTAAAGGTTTTATAACTCGAGGGCTAAAGTGTAACCACGAAAATTCGAGTGGACCAGGCTGAATTCAACAAAGTTTCTTCCAAGGACTGAAAATGGCACTTTCAAAAGTACAAGGACCAAATTTGCCAATTTGCCATTTTCCGAGGCCATTTCGCCAATTTTCAAACTTGGAGGACCATTTTGTAATTTTCTCAAACTTTTCACATTTTCACCAAAGGACTAAATTTGACAAGTTTTGATTTAAAAGGACCTTTGGTGACTTTACTTTTGAAATTATGTGCTCGGGGACTATTTTGACAATTTTTGAAACTTGGGGACTAAACCGCAATTTTGCAAATTTGATAATGCGTTTTCATCCGATTTTGATATTTTGCATTTAAAACACATAAAACACTGATTTGTGATATTTTGATCATTTTGATGTGTTTCGATTGTTTCGAGATGATTTTGCGGTTTATATTACACAAAATGATGAGTTTTTACACACTCATCATGGACTTTCATAACTTGTCTCTCAACGACATTGAAGATCGTATCTTGCCAAGGCATGGAAGAATGAGACAATTCTCGATCGAAATTCAACGTGAATACATCAAGTCCTTACTCATCTTCATCGGAAGCATAGTGATCCGAGAACGTGTAGAAGATTTACAACTTCTTTGTTGAATCGTATCGGACTCGTGTCAACTTCACCGACCTCACTAGAACTTCCCGACATCAACCGACTTCCACAATACACTCGTCGGCAAACCATTGAAGTAGTTTACCGTAGTAAACTACAACGAACCGCTTGATGGCGTGTAGAGATCTTCACAAGTTTGGGGATCACACATCAAGATGGTTAGGGACGGCTTAGCTTATCGGTTAAAGGAGATACATGAGGGCATTGGGTCTCCAAGCGATGGAATTCGAAGGACGAGACGGGATGTTAAGAGGATCATCACTCGGATAGATGAAAGGTTGTGCAGAAAGGACCATTTCGAACTCGGAGAGCTTTGTAGGTGGTCGTCCAGATTACTCTCACGGTATCAACGCCTGCTCGTATTCCTAGAAAGATTGATGGACTACCGGTACCCTTAAACTGTTTCAATTTCATATTAATTTGGATGTGTGATTTTATAATGACAATGGCTTGTGCACACATAACGATGTACAACCCGTTCTTGTAATGAAAGGACCACGTAGTACGCTTGATTGCCACAATCCTTATAAAAGGAGTGAAAGCTTCTTACTTTTGAGTAAAACCTATCAAACCTTTCATTTTCAAGGTTTTGCTCAAAGAACAAGTACTTCCTTACATTTTCAAAACCTCAAAAGTTAGTATTACTTGTTGAGGGAGTATTGCTAAAAACTTTGTTCACAAAATTGTTCTTTGTGATAATCTTCCCACAAAACTCGAAATGGTCATATTTAATATCAAAACGTTATCAAAAATAATATTTATATGCCATTTTGAGGGGAAAATTATTGTGATAAGAAATATGTTGATTTGCTATTGAATCGTCGTGTGAAAAGACTAAACCCATGATTAGACGGGATCCGAACAATATACATTGAAAAGATTTGTCTTCCAAAGACTTATCCAAGTAAATTGTACCTATTCGAGAAGCTCTTGATAGACATGAACTTTGACGGGTTTGACAACCTTCGAGGTTTGTCCACACCTTCAAGGTAGTTATTAGAGCTAGTTGTCACCTAGAAACCGACAATGTAACTCTCTAACTATGCAACGTAACCGTGTCCTCTGGGAATTGTCTATCTTGAGTCGATCAATTCAAAAGTCGCACTCTTCTCTCACCGTGCAGATTGCCTAAACACTTAAGCACGTGTGGAGGGGAGTATTTCGCAAATGATCAAACTCTTACATTGGTACAAAATTTTTTCAATCATAACCACTTTGAGAGATTTTCAAGAAAATGGTTTTATGGCAACATAGGTTAGTCATGGAGTTATAAGGTGACTAAGGTTAGGAATAACCGTCCTATGATCTGCCAGAGCCGGAGGGATCTACCCAAGGACATCAAAAATTGTTAGTACATAGAAGTCCTTAGGTATGATTATAAAAAGGAGAAAATGGGAATCGGAGAAAGAAGGAGTTGAAGAATTAAAAAGAAAAGCAAAGAAAATGGTGAAAAGAAATAGCCCTCCAGATTATTCAACTTAGGCGCATAATCGGTTCAATTCATATACTCTTGGTTGTCACTTAGTGACACCGGTATTGAAGATTAAAAGTCGTCATGGACCCAAGTGACGCATGCACTAAACCTTCTAGCCACTCAAGTTTCTCCCAATGAAACTTGTTTCATTATCACGGGAACCCTATGTAAACTATCGGCTTTCTCTTAGAGATTCTTGGTATTGAAGAAGGAGACCCTCTCCCTAGTCTCCGCTCAGAAAACCAAAGTGCACTATTGAGTCTAGAGCCACTAGATTCATCAAAAGATCTCTTAGGTACACTTGACAATTCATCGCTTGTCATTCAACAATAAGAAAGCAAGTGATATACTATCGTGTCCTTCATGATCTTAGCAATGTCGAGAACATTTATGAGAGGTTCATATGTGATCCTCGGTGATTGAATGGAAACTCTGCCTGTGGTCAACATCAAACGACCACGGCAGTAGTCACTTCGGTAACTCCCGTGGATTACGCTTAGTGTGTCTCAAACGGTCTACAATCATGAGGTGATGCTTCGTGTACCTCGACTCATCCGAATCAGAGGTGTACCGGTACATCGTGTTATCTCACTTGTGGGACTCAGGTTCGAGAACGGCCTTTGTGAGAATTAGAGATGTATTTTCACACTATGTGTTAACACCTCGAAATTCAAATTTGTAAGTCTTGGAATCCGCTTATTACTAACCGTGTGTATGTTTTCTTATGGAAGCTCGGAGCGGTGATCGTTGATAAGGTTTTAAAGGTACCATTTTGAGGGTCGTTTAAGTCCTTATTTGATCACTTTTGTATCCGTTATTGCTTAATATCGTTCCTTTTCACTTTTAGGTCTCTTGAAGGCAAAATCTTGGAATGGCACTTATTTGGACGAAAAGCGCGAATATCTGAAGAAAATGGCCAAAGTCAAAATAGAGACACTCAAAGTGCTGAAATGTAAGGCGGCGGCGTCGGTGTTAATTACAACGCGTCGGAGGATTTTTGTGACGATACATAAGCCAAAAGCCCTATTTTCAAGTGACGACGTCGGGCTTTAAAAGAGTAGGCCGTTGCTACTCGGGACGGCCTAGATGCGACCAGAACGACGTCAAAAGTCAAGAGGACGACGTCCACGGACATAAGGTGACGCCGCAAGGTTAACGTGGCCAAGACGAAACCCTAATGACGGCGACACGGCGCCACAAAACATAAGGTGACGCCGTCGCATATGTAATATTATATATAGAATCCAATTTTTCGCTTTTAGGAGAGTCTTTTGTGGAGTAAAACCTAAAACCGAACCAAGGGTGTCTTATGCAGTATTTTAGGGTTTCAAACCCTATCTTACATCAAGATAAGTATTTACTTCATCAATTTAATTATGTCTTTGATTATTTGTGTGTATGCTTTCATGTTCTCCATGTCCGGCTAATTTATTTGTGTGTTTGCTTAGGAATATGAAACTTAATTATTGAATATTGATTGGTTGTTTCTTATCTTAGTTGATTAATGATCTAGTAATGCGATAGGTCATTCGTTGTGTACTTAATGCTTGATTCATCTTTGTGAACCTTAGAATATAATTACCGAGTAGTTGTAAGCTAAACCATCCAAAGAGTGCCTTAGAGTAAGAGTTTATTATCCCTAGTGGGTTTTGTAGACGAGACCCTTTGATAAGTTCAAAGAGTTAGGGAGAAACGCATACCCTATAACTTTAGACACACAACGCAACTAAGAATAAGGAAGTGACAACTCAACCATCAATAGGAGATAATTAAGGAGTAGTAAAACCTAAGTAAACACATCTTTAAACTATCATACGAGCACAAATTAATTAGACATAGACTACCACCACCTTAGTTTAGATAATTAGATAATAGTAGAGTAATCGGTAGAAATACCAACCCCCCCAAATCCAATACCCGAGATTCGTACCTTTCAATTTCCTAAAAAAACATAAAAAAGATAAAAATAATCTTCCTCAACCTTAACCTTAGCGTAGTAACTTCTCACTAGCATTCCTATTCCCTAGAGAACGATATCAATACCCGTGGCTTACCCTAATTACTACACTACAACGATTAGGTTCTTCGCCTAGGTGTTATAAAACTTGCTCAAGAAAAGGAAGTTTCCTTGACCCCGAGCGGCGTGTGGCGTTATCAAGTTTTGGCGCCGCCGGGAATAGAATAGCTAGTTAGTAGTCCACCTCGTTTAGGTTCTTTGCTTGATTCCTATCAAGTAAATTTTTTTCTCATTTTTAGCTTCCTCTTAATCTATCCTCCTTCTTCGTGACTTTTGTTCGTAACACCCATCACTTTTCATCATAAAAGATGATAACCAACCACCACTCATCAACCCACCACCAAATGACCCGCCAAGAGCCCGTACTCTTGGTGAATACTCAAGACCAAGCCACCTAGGCTATAGGAACACCATTGAGCTTCCGACCAAGCCCAAACTACGGCCTGCGATCCGACACCATCCGGTTGGTGCAAAACGGATGTGCATTCCATGGACTTCGTTCAAGATCTAAATCGACATCCGAGGATTTCTCAAAATTGTCGATTCCATCGACCTTGATGCTACTACTCGGGAGACCACGCGCTGCGTCTCTTCCAATTCTCTCTACGGGACCAAGCTAGTAATTGGCTTGAGCGACTTCCCTTTGCTCCATCTCAAGTTGGGATGATCTTACCTCTCGCTTCCTTGCTCAATTTTTCCCACCGGGAGAACCACTAAGCTTAGGAATGACATCTTGATGTTCCAACAACGTCAAGGTGAATCTCTCTGAAGCATGGACCCGATTCAAGGACTTACTTCATAAAGTCCCTCATCACGGAATTGATCTTTGGCTCCAAGTCCAAATCTTTTATGATCATGTCAACTTCCCACTAAGCGATCCATTGACCAAGCGGCGGTGGAAAACTTAGTGATCTCACCGCGGAAGAATCATTGGGTATAATAGAGGACCTTGCCCTCAACGACAACGAAAGTTGGGATGACCCCGTGAGCTACCTAAAACCGTCAAGGCAATCTCCTTGCCTTCCATCGACTCACAACCTTCCGACCGTGGGATGATCGAACTTGAAGATCAAGTTAAATTCCTCATGAGTTCCTACAAAATCCTAAGTCCTCACGTCAAGTGAATCAAATCACTCTACCTTGTGAGTTATGCGGTGGTCCCCATGACACTCGTGATTGCACAAGGCTCCCGAACAAGCTTTGCGGACTACGCCTCCATGCGTACCGGACGGAGCGGGAGAAGTGGTACACTTTCAAACCCGAACAAAACAACTTAGGAAACTCGTATAACCCCTCATGGAGAAATCACCCTAACCTTAAGTGGAACCAAAACTCAAGCACACCCCAAAGCTCATCTAGTTCACCCACTAGGTTCAATTCTCTTATCACCGGAACCCCACTAATCTTAAGGCAATCGCATCTAGATTTTGTCATCCCAAGAGACTCGATTGAATAAGCTTGAAACCGATTTTAAGAAAAACAAAGCGAGATGACAAACAAGCTTGATGCCCTCTTAAAAGCCTTCAATGAGCGGAAGTTGGAGCACTCCCAAGTGATACCATAAAGAACCCAAAATTGAATTCGATTGCGTCGACTTCATGTTCTAGTTCACTATGGGAGAATGCACATCTATGCCCTCACACCGACGGTTCACTCGGTAAATGCTATCAAAAGGGTTCCAAGCCATCCAAGAGGTACCAAGGCCCGGCACCATTGATAGAACCCCTCTTGAGAAACCCGTCACCAAGAATCCAAACCTAGTTTAGAGAGAGGTACAAGGAATTCCATCAAGAAAAGCGATTCTTGAAGTCTTAGCTCATGCACCTTATTATAATGCTTTGAAAGAAAATATGAGTTAGAACTTAGGCTTGGAAAACATGGGTCCGCTTTTGTGCCAAACAACTTACCTAAGAAGTTAGACGATCCGGGATATTCACTCTTCCGTGTAGGCTTGGAACTTCCAAACCACTCGGACGCTCTAGCCGACTTAGGGTCATGCATCAATCTTGTTCCGTTGTCCTCCATAGAAGCCTTAACTTAGGTAAAATAGAACCAACGGAAACCATCTTAGGTCTAGCGGACGGTAGTGTGGCACGCCTGTAGGAATAATAAAGGACATGGTAGTACACGTGGGAGAGTTGACTCTTTTGGCCGATTTTCATGTGCTAGACATGAATAAGGACCCGACATGCCCATTACTAGTAGGAAGAGGATTTTTAGCTACCGCTAGTGCCATCATCGATTGTAATATGTCCAAGATAGTGGTAGGAGAGGGAGTGCTAGATCGGTTACGATGTCAAAAAGCATACGTACTACAAGGATGAGGAAATCCCACAAGAGATTAGGTTGGATAGAGAGCCTTCTAGATATGGACCTTGGATTGATAAGAACCTCATAGGCCCCAAAGACCTTTTACCTAGATAAAGCCTTCACTAGTAAAGCAACTTTCCAAGAAAAAGAAATGGCTAGGGACATGGAAGTGAACCCGTTAGTGGGCCTTAGTATTTAGGAAGATGACCGAGTTCCTAGGAAGCTTGCCCGTTAAACTTGTCATGAATAAGTGGAAAGTTGAGGAATCTAAACACAAATGGGATTGGGATAGACCGCCTAGTGATGGTAATGGAGAGTGGCACATTAGGATAAAAATCTATGATCCCGATGGTGAGAAGTTTGAAAAGACATATTTAACCGAGCGTACTACTAGGAACTTGAATGATAAGTTTGATCCTTACGACATTGTTGAGGATAGACTTACTTATATCGGTACGTAGGGGCACGACTACGAGTCTAGCTACAAGACTCTTAAATAAAGAAAAGCGCTTCGTGGGAGGCAACCCATGCTTAATTGTTTGCTTGTTAGTGTCATATATCTTTTATTAATTGTTTATCCTCATGTTTAAATTTGTAAAAATGCTTTATTTTGTTTTTAACCTTGTCTTAATTGCATATAAAGGTATTTTACATAAGGGATAAGTGTAGGGAGGATTACACACGTTTTCAAAAGAAACGTAAACATGAGAATAACAATTAAATAAAAGCTATATATGTTTGTTCGAGTCAAATCGTGTATCGAGTCATAATGGATGTTTTTGCGAAATTTTTCCGATTCTAAAGATGTAAATTTTCCGAATTTTCGGAAAATAGCGAGCAGTTTTTCGGGATAACTGGCGTCAGATTGCAACTGACGGCGGGAAGGAGTAAAACATCGATCACTTTTTCTCGTTTTACGAGCTACTTATAAATTTTGAAATTTTCGGTCTTAATTTTCTTAGAAATTGTAAACATCCATTCCACAAGCATTATATCCTAGTTTAAATCGAGTCTTATATATATTATTACCGTCGATTTCTGCGAAGGTTTCGTTTGTTTTGTTCAAGTGTGCGAGGTTTAGTTTGTCAAGAAGAAGTTACACAAGATTGAGGAGCTTTTCACGCATAAATTCTTCTTGGAAAGGATTTAACCACCACTTTACGGATCCTACCGAGCTAATCGGGGAGTATTAGTTTCTTTCATTTTGATTACATTTTTTATCATAACTTTGATACTTTCGGGAACATTGGGGACAATGTTCGGTTTAAGTGTAGGGAGGAAAATAAAGCAGAACTTTGAAACTATGCTTATCCTTGATTATTTGCTTTGTCAATTGTGATTGTGTAATAAACCATGAGAAAATGTTGGTTAGGGTAATTTTGGCACCAAATTTAAAATTTTTCATGACATATAGGAGTGGGCCATTAGTCTTAACAAAAGCGTCTCACGGATAGGAAGTTATATGACTAGCACAAAACCCTTTACCACCCAAATTCCACCCAAAATGTGAGGTCGCCTTAGATTAGTAGGAATTAAAAGCATTCATCTTCAATGCTTAGAGTGTGAACCGGTAGTATATTAGATTCTAAAACTTGTTTTGTGATGCATTCCGAGATCATAAGTGAGACTACACTTGTGTAGTTAGGAATAACTAAATGATAAGAGGCATTAGGATAACCCTTGTTTGATACCCGTAATATAATTACTTCTTCCACATCGGTTGAGTAATTCCCCACACCCTTTGCGTTGTACTCATCTTTAGTACACGATACCCCTAGTTAACCCCTCGAGCCTATCCTTTTCGCGGTTCTCGTGATGTTTCGGTTTTCCGAATATCAATGAAAACATTGTTTACACCCACCCCAAATATACACCCAAATCGCCTTAGCCTACCCCTTATGCACTCACTTTTAGTGCAAATGTTTGTTATCACCCTAAACCCTTAGTTCAATTATCGGTTGCTTGCATGAGTTGCTAAGTCGAGTCATATCCTTTGTATACAGATTTTGGGACGATTGGGATTCATGGAAAAAGTTAAAGTTTATGAAATGACGGAAGGAGCGTTAAATTCAAATTCCCTTTGTTTGCGTAATAATGTACCCCAAGTGTTTTGATCTTTTCAATTCGGGTCAAATTAGTGTTAGAGTAATAAAAACTCAAGTGTAGGGATGTGCCTATAAATCTCTATCATTTTGATGTTACCGTAGAGGATGGTAGAGTAAAAGTGTATGGAAAAAAAATCTAAAAAGAAAAAAAAAGAAAAAGAAAAAGAAAAAAAATAGAGTGAAAAAAAAAAAAAAAAAAAAAACATACGGGCTACCATCCTACATCTATCCTTTAATTTTATGTTTGTTTATTTCAGTTTTAGGAGAGTCTTTTGTGGAGTAAAAACCTAAAACCGAACCAAGGGTGTCTTGTACAGTATTTTAGGGTTTCAAACCGTATCTTACATCAAGATAAGTATTTACTTCATCAATTTAATTATGTCTTTGATTATTTGTGTGTATGCTTGCATGTTCTCCATGTCCGGCTAATTTATTTGTGTGTTTGCTTAGGGAATATGAAACTTAATTATTGAATATTGATTGGTTGTTTCTTATCTTAGTTGATTAATGATCTAGTAATGCGATAGGTCATTCGTTGTGTACTTAATGCTTGATTCATCTTTGTGAACCTTAGAATATAATTACGAGTAGTTGTAAGCTAAACCATCCAAAGAGTGCCTTAGAGTAAGAGTTTATTATCCCTAGTGGGTTTTGTAGGCGAGACCCTTTGGTAAGTTAAAGAGTTAGGGAGAAACGCATACCCTACAACTTTAGACACACAACGCAACTAAGAATAAGGAAGTGACAACTCAACCATCAATAGGAGATAATTAAGGAGTAGTAAAACCTAAGTAAACACATCTTTAAACTATCATACGAGCACACATTAATTAGACATAGACTACCACCACCTTAGTTTAGATAATTAGATAATAGTAGAGTAATCGGTAGAAATACCAACCCCCCAAATCCAATACCCGAGATTCGTACCTTTCAATTTCCTAAAAAACATAAAAAAGATAAAAATAATCTTCCTCAACCTTAACCTTAGCGTAGTAACTTCTCACTAGCATTCCTATTCCCCAGAGAACGATATCAATACCCGTGGCTTACCCTAATTACTACACTACAACGATTAGGTTCCTGCCTAGGGTGTTATAAAACTTGCTCAAGAAAGGAAGTTTCCTTGACCCCGAACGACGCGTGTGGCGTTATCAATCGTCTGATTCTTCACATGCTCATACCAACATCATCACTAATGCAAGTTCTCTCAAAAGGCAACACAAAAGTCGAATGATTCTCGTCAACCAAAGAATCTACAAAGTTTAAAGACCAAGAGAACTTCATCGGTGGTGTAATCCAACGTTAAAGGCGTGTGAGCATGTTGGAGAAAGGCGTGGAGACACTGAGCAACGAAGCGGACGATGCGAGACAACAACAACATACTATCACTTTCACCACTAAGAACAAAGAACTAAAGAACAAAGAAAAAGATGACGTCAAAGCAGAACTCTTCAAAGGAAACAATTTCTCTACACTAGGGAGATTGTTCGAATCAAGACACTCCTTCTCACAAGAAAGAAGAATGTCAGAAGACGTCAAAGCTACTATTACATCAGCACCTACAACGCTTATCACTCTTTAATTCATCACTAACACTTAGGGGGAGATTGTTGGAATCACTCCTAAACATTAATTCAAGTGTTAGTGATTCATATGTAATAGTTAGCTTAATATGGCTTTTATGTTAGTAATCATGCCAAGGCTTATGTAGAAAGCCCATGAGCCTTGGCCCAAGTCCAATAAGGAAAGGAAGGGACTAGGAGTGTTGCCCTAGCTCCCTCTCCTATAAATACTTTTGTAATACCCTCACTTGAGGGTTGGTTGTTCATTTTATCACTTCACCTTACGCATAACCTTTCTATTATTCTTATACGTGTGTTTGTGATTGTGTTCATACGATCTCTTCTTATCTCTTTCTTATATTGATGCTTGTGTTACTAATATGGTGACCTAACAGAAACACAAGTACAGCCTACTCAAGTTAATCATTTCAAACAGTAGTATATATTTACTAGAACTGCTAGTGTAGTATCTAGCGATCATTCATTTCTTTTCTTTATCAAATAAGTACTTTTATATACACTTCAACATATGGATTTGGGTAATAAGGTGCATTTCACATATAGTGCATATAACTGTCAGTCTATCATAGCTATACAACGAGTTTCACTGCATTCAAAGAATAATTGATTAACATTTATAAGAAAAATATGTTTAGCAAAACTAACTAGTATTACTTTGAGTTAAAGCTGAAGATGAAACTGTAGCGAGAGTATAAGCTATAACTCATTTAAGATGAAAGTGTAGCGAGAGTATAAACTATAGCTCATTTAAATGAGCTATAGCTTATACTCTCACTACTGTTTAGCGATTTGAACCGAAAATCAATTCATATACATATATATTTTTTTATATATATATATATATATATATATATATATATAGAGTAGGGATCCAGGTGAAGTAAATTAAAATAAGAAGTGGTGAGAAATGACCAAAATCACATATTTGAGATGCAACGACTTGCATTAGATACATTTCTATTTATATAGATGCAACATCTTGAGTTTGAAAGTTAATTTGATGTATAGATGGTGCAAATTGATTTTCATGATTTCAACGACGTGCGAGAGGAACAAAAACAATAGAAATTATGAAATGCATCTAATATACGATATATGCATCGATTAAAGCTAGAAAACACACTATGGTGCGTTATAATGCATCTAAGATTATAGGGATGCATCTAATTTAGGTCGGTGCATCTCGGATTTCGGTTATAGTTCTTCTTATTCCTTCTTATTTTAAGTAATCTTCTTATTTGATCCTAACTATATATATATATATATATATATATATATATATATATATATATATATATATATATATATATATATATATATATATATATATATATATATATATATATATATATATATATATATACTAGTGTCAAAACCCGTCCGATGGACGGGTATGACTGTGGTTTTTATTTATAGGATTTAGTATAACAAATATATACCAAATTCTAATTAAAAGTTAAATGAAACGGTTAAGATCTATAATTGATGTTATCATAATCCATAGAACGACTAAAAGCATATAAGTACTTTGATTTATGGTTTTTACTTTTAGGATTTAGTTGAACAAATATATAGTAAAAAGTTATTAAAAGTTAAATGAAATGGTTAAGATTTATAATTGATGTTACCATAATCCATAAAACGGCTAAAAGCAGGTAAGTATTTTGATTTTTGGTTTTTATTTTTAGTGTTTAGTTAAACAATTATATACTATACTAAAAAGTAATTAAAAGTTAAATGAAACGGCTAAGAAATATAATTGATATTACCATAATCCATAAAACGGCTAAAAGCAGGTAAGTACTTTGATTACGAACATGTTTTTCTTTTTCTTAAAATGAGGTAAGTACTTTCTAACATTTTGCTCTAAACAATATTAATCATGAATATCTTTTACATTTGATAATATTATTAATATTTATTATTATTATTTTGGTTTTCTTAATTATGTTTATTTAGTTATTGTATATAGGTACTTCCAGCTGTTATTTTACCAAATTTAGATATATGTAAAAACAAATCTCACATTATATGTCTCTTACATCATACACAAAAGTAAAAATAGATCTCAAATATAATCTTGGTTCATAGTTTGACACTGCATACACCCAAATTTATTGTTGATGAATGTTTATCTTTCTGATGGAGCTGCTAATTAAGGGTCGCTTAGGGTTTCTAGGTGTTCATATTTGGTTTTTTTCGAAGACCCAACGTGTTTTCTGATTTTCCTTCCAAAATTGTAAGTGTTTGCACTTTCTTTATTATTATTGATTAAAAGAACTTGTATTTAGGGTCTCGTTTGTTTGTATTTTGGAGGATTTTGATTTAGCCATTGAAATTTAATTTTGAGTGCTCTCGATAGCGATCAAACTCATTTTATGTTTATTTATTTATTTATATATTTTTTCATCCTGTAGTTGATTTGAAAAGTTTAATTAGAATAATTGGTGATGTCGTTGTTGTTGTTGATGTCGTCATTGTTGTTGATAGTAATGTGGGTGTGACAAACATTTAACTTTTAATTAACTCAATCTTTAGCAAAGAAGGATGTTAAAACTTTTATTGTTGTTTGTGAGTGAATGATACATTGACTCTTTGTCGTTTAGACCTTTAGAACATTTTCCCTTTGATATATTATTGTTACAAAAATAAATAAGCTTATTAGCTTTTCCAACACCCTAAAGGGTTAGTTTTCTCGACCACAATATCTATAAATAGTTTGAAGGATTTAACATTTGTAGATATCATTTTGGAAACAGTGGCTCTCAAATTGCGAACTCTCGTATCCATGTACCAACCTAAAATGTTCACATATATTAATTAGTTATCATATTTGGTGACTACAAAAGTACTTTCATGTTATATAACTTCAAAAAGTCATATCATATGTTTTGATTCATACGTCATAATTTATCCATTAGGACTTCTTTTATCCCTATCGTGCTTCAAGTAGCTTCGTGCAGACAATGGCCATTAATGGATAATAATGTGAAACAAATAGAGTCATTGATAACATATGTTTATCACATTATAATTAGGAGAAACGACTTAACTCAAAAAAGCTTCGTCATCACCTGTACAAGCTACTGGACAAGTTATAACCTATCAATAACGAAAGGCGTCTTCCAAAATTCATTATAAATCCTTTTTCCCTTTCCACGTCCAACTAATGAAATGTTGTATATACCAATTTTGTTACATATGATACAGGTTTTGAAACTTAGTGGACGCACCCCTCACCTTAATGTCACCAATGATACACATAATATATATATATATAAGTTTATAATCTTGCCGCATAACCAAATGGGTAATTGCAAAAAGAGTAAGAAAAAGGCGCAATAAATACAATGTTTGTAAATTGTTTGAGTTATATAAGTGAAGTAAACCTTGAAATGCTCTAGAAAAATCTAATTGACGAGTCAATTTTAGAAAACAAAAGACTGACTAGATTTACACTTACCAGTTGGAGGGTTGATGATATCGAGCACCACGTTACATGGTACTATGTTGGCTAGAAGCTTAAACATATTGTCTTCATCTCTGGTAGTTACCTAATTATCAATTCATAAGACAAGCTATTTTTATAAGGTTCCTATGCTAATCAGGGTATCTTGAAATGTAGAATGTCACACAACCGATTGCTGAATGAGCATCAATACTCACGGTACGCCTACATGGAGGGTAATGTGTAGAACCTCGCGAAGAACCATAATTCAACTTTAGCCATTTGGCGACAATTTGTATGTGACTATAAGTTTATAACAACACGTATATAATGTACATTACCTTGCAATTTGACCATGAAGCTTCAATGATTTCCATTGCTAAATAACCGAGTTGTTGAGGTCATTTACTGTTTGAAATGGCGGTGCTCAATGATCATATCATGATCAACATTTGTATTAATATAAATAAATCGTTTTATCATACACAATAGGATAATCATTGCATTCCTTTGCATTAACATTATGTTTGCCTTTCCCATTCCTTAATAACCAATCATCCCCGAAGTTACATCTAATATTAAAATTAAGAGAGCGGTTTCCTAACAATCCAATAAGTCACTATGGATTCACTATAGGGATAAAAATTAATTAGCATCCAAGAATAAAGACATGATGTAAATGAAAGACATATTAGTTAAGTGGTGAGGTATATTTGTGTGGCATTGTAGCAAAGTTTATAGTCACATAGCGTCGATTTAATAGGTATAGAGTTATCGTTGATATCATTGGCTAGCCTACCGTCCATGATGACAACAAGCATGAGTAGGTGAAATGAATTAGAGGGTCCATTTATCCTACCTTGACCTCTACATACACAACATAGTCAAGTAATCACCTATTGTCGGGTGTTTGGAATCCTCACAAACCTTAGTATTTAATTAGAAACTCTTGTAACATAATGTTGCATAAAGTATTCCAAAAAAATGGAAATCTTATATACTTTTTCCTTCAAGCTTATCAAATTAGCCAAGTATTATGGGTTTTAAATGTTAACTATTATATGAATAAATCACAAACACACCTATATATTTCTTCCGCTTAAAAAGCTTAGCCAAGCCATTCTACGCTTGGGTTCATCTACATCAACCTAATGCATCAAGCCATTGAGGCTGGTGTTATGTTTCTCGACACCTCAGATGTTGATTATTTGGTTTTTACGTTTCTTGAACTTTGGATTGCTAAAAGTGCTTTTTGGCTGATTAGCACTTTTAATTAAGCACGTGCTTATAACGTACCAGGATAAGCTAAAGATATATTATTGCGTCTATCAAGTTATTATCTAATAGGGAGTAATAATAAGTAGGCAATCATCTGTATAAAACAAATTGCATATGTATGACTGATTTGCCTGCATTTGTTCTAACTTAATTCGGTTTTTGGTTTATTATTGTTCAGTTATCTGTCCCACGTTTTTTCATCATCCAACTTATGACATTAATGTTTACTTGCAGAAATATTGACAGGATTATTGGATCCATTGGTGGGAGTCACGTCCAGGCCAAAAAACTTAGATTTTTACCACGGTACCATTTCAGATGAGGCACAAATTTTTGCCGATATACCAATGAGTGGACATGAAATGGAGCCACCTCCTGGAGCTGTAACATTAGGAGGTCATAATAGTAAGTGTTCAGGCTTTGACTTTGTTCTAACTTACTACGGTTTTTGGTTTATTATTGTTCAGTTATTTGTCCCACGTTTTCTCATCATCCAACTTATGACATTAATGTTTACTTGCAGATATGTTGACGGGATTATTGGATCCATTGGTGGGTATCATGTCCGGGCCAAAAAACTTAGATTTTTACCACAGTACCATTACAGATGAGGCACAAATTTTTACCGGTATACCAATGAGTGGACATGAAATGGAGCGGAGCTGTAACATTAGGAGGTCATAATAGTAAGTGAAGTGGTATCTTTACATCTCTTTTCAATACTGAAGTTTACCTCCATGATATTTATACAATAATATATTCATATATACATCTTTTTCTTCTTTTTTTTATCCGACTTAATGTGCTTAGCCAGAATAAGACAAGTGTCGCTGCTGTATTTTTCAAACTAATCTATTTTAACTTTTCTTCATTATTGGTACAGTTGAAAGATGTAGTTAAGTTGGTAATTGTGATCTTCACCCACCAATAATCCTTGTAGTTAAGCTTCACGTGCCAGTGAACACGTATCGGGCACATATGTCTTGTGCATTGAACCAGGGGTGCCAGGCTTTTCTTACCAGGACCATTAACAACTGAAGCCAGAAATGGTGAGTTTGGGCTGTAAAAAAGTCGAACATTTAACATAAAAATTAAAGGTGATGATAAATATTAGAAAAAGAAAAGATTTAGAAATATCTCGACTATAGAAACATACTTTACTCAACTTCTCGGGTGAGTAGCATTGTTTCTGGCATATTAGCATGTATGTTTTGAATTGTGTTTGTTGCTGCTAGCGGCTAACATATGAAGAAGTAGGTGTAATCTAAGACTATATTTTTTACACCTACTCAAATCCGCAGAAAATAACTGAGTGTACTGGTATATTCTACAAAATCAGTAAAGGTGTCGATTTCTATGTGGTTGGGTTGACATCTATGGTGGTGGCATTAGAAAGAGATAATAATTGAGTTTACTGATATATTCTACAAAATCAGTAAAGGTATAGTTTGCTTTGTGGTTGGGTCGACACCTATGGTTATGGGATTAGAAAGAATTGGTGACAAAAACCAAACATATGTACTCGTCAGCTTCTCGTTGGAATGACTCAAGTTTCTTTTGTTCTTGGGAATCCACCATAAACATTACATAAGTTGAAATATACCTGCGGGAGAAAAACATGCGTCTTCCAACATCTGAGATAAGAAAATTATAAATTTGCTGATGCTATAACACTTCCCATTACGAAGTCCATGTGTGGTCTTGTTGGATGAATTTTATTAAAAGGATGATCAATGTCATTCCTACCGACTTTGATTAAAGGAAACTTTGGAACCGTAATTAACTCATGTCTGTCTCAGGTCCCGATAGAAGCTGGTTTGAACAAACTTCTCGACTCACATCACCTACATAACCGTTCATCCCTTAAAAGGAGAGCCGACGGATCAGAACTTATTTTCCGATGAACCCATCCAAAACGATGCATGGTGTTTTCCCTTCATAATTATGGCTGGTCCACCTTTAAATACATATAAAATACTTCCCTCGCACCGTTCCTGCTAGTAATCTACAATACACAAAGGAAAAACAGACAATTATTAAATCTATACATACATAATACATATTTAAGCCATAAGCTCAAATGGGTGAGCCAAAAAAATACGCTTATTGCCATTCCCAAATCTCAATAAGCTGACCAGCCCATAAAATAAGCTTAATTTATAAGGCCAACAGAATGAATTTGAATCTAGTGGTTGTTTGCTTCTTATTGGTAAGGATTATGCTAATTCTCAAGGTTTAATATTTTTTAAATGAGGCTTAGTAATTCGAAATGGTCGGTAAAGTACATTGTTAGCCTTGATGACATTATGATGCCATTTCCAGATAAATGGAGTTTCAATATAAGTGCTTGCTATATTGTTTTGGGGGAAAGAGAAGAGGATTCATATATGGTGATTTTGTTACCTCATTTACTTGTAAAGGTTTTAAAATATAAGATCATGTCCAAGACACTTAGCACACTCGAACTTAGACAAGTTAGCACTCATATTAAGCGCTATCGTTCATTCCATCTTTTGTTGGTGCGTGACTCTGTGCTTTCTATGTCAGGTATGATCCACGTGCTTCTTTATAGTGTTTGATGCTACAATTGATTTGTCGGGATATTTGTTAACAAAGCTTTCAAAAGATGTGTATAAACTATATGAGTTGTTACTGTTATGATTTAACGCCGACACATTTTTGACCTAATAATGTTTTTGTCTTCAATGAATAAAGAAGCATGTGTGTACCTAATATATTTCAAAACCAACTTTATCTAGTTTATCATGTGATATCATAATAGAAACAATAGAAAGATCATATATTTTTTATCATTGGCATCAATAAGCTAAGAATTAAATATAATTACAGAAACAATAGAAAGCTCATATATTTTGACACAACAATGGTTTTTACAGTAATCTTAATGAACAAATGAAACACGTTAATTGTTGGCATCAATAAGCTAAGAAATAAATTTAGTTTTCTTGTTACTTGGTCTTCTGAACTCATGCTACATATTGAATTTTAAATCAGTAGTCATTATATTGATTTAGTGCCATAGTTGTTTTCTTCAATTTCACTCTTTGCCTATCACCTGATCCACCATAAACCAAGGAACAAAAATTGTTTTTATATCTTTAAAATATCTTAACTTGTGACTTTTAGCCAAATATAAAGAAAAAACATTGATAGTACTTTATAACGTAAAGATGAATATCATGCTAGCTAGTTACTATTTTTTTTTCTTGTTTAATAGTAACACACACAGATCCATATTTTTTTAGCCTCTTTGTTCCCTTATGATCATCTTATGAAAGTGAGGATTATTATCTTCTAAAGGCCAAAATATTACATTGTACTCAGATATATTATAGCAAAATTTCCAAATATTCTAGTTTGGCAGTCATCGTCTTCCTTTCATCTGTTAACTCCGTAACTAAAATATGCATCCCTATGTGTCTTATCTACACTTGTTTTAGTACCCCAAAAGTTGTTAAAAATTTCATTCATTACTAACTGAATTTTCAGTTATGACTTTAATCTAGTTTTAGCATAAAACTGAAGTATAAACTACTACTCTAATTATATCATACTTATGAGTTACATATGATCATATTATGAGTATATTATGGTTCAAGTGGTACCTCCAAACAAAACACGTTCCATTTGACTAACTCTCTGTCATCAGACCATGGTTGCTAGTAATCTCCTTTCAAAATACTCGATTAATTAAGGCTCATTAATTAAACATGTTACTGCAATTTCAATTACAATATCTGGTACACATATCCATCAAATTCCAATAAATAACATTGCTTACCTTTTTTCTTGCTTGCAAACCATGAGTTATGCTTTGGCACCTAGCAAACCAATTTTTCTATACTTGTATAATAACAACCATACTTCTTAGAACTTTCAGTACCTACGGATAATATAAAAGTTTGATATAAGTCAAAAGATCGACACTTCTCATCATAGTGATTAAAGAGAGCGGATTAGAACATGCCTTCCCATGTAAGCATTCATTTCCTTGAACTTTGTATAAAAAAGTTGATTCAGAAGTGTGCTTTTTGTTGTATGAAACACATCAATATAGAAGTCGACATTTTCCAAGTTTGACTCGTTTAATAAAATTATCAAGCCCAACTCCATTGAACATACCATTCTCATCTATGAGGTTTGGTGGATTAAGCATTTATCTGACCACAATCATGGTAAAGTGACTTACTTGCACACTTCACTTCAAAATTCCACTATAGTAGTGGGATAAACATGTTTGCTAATTTCCATTGAACCCTAAGTATGGCTATAATCCTTAGCCATGTGCTCTGGATTATCCAAAAAAGTTTTAAAAATAAGAAAGTTATGCCAAAAGTAATAGAAAATTGAAAAAGTTTACTAATGAAGAAAAGTTTACTATTCGTTCTCCACATCTTTTACCCATTTTGCACATACGGTTGCATATTTTTACGACCATAGCCTGGCGCTACATGATTGGAGATCACTGGTAAATTACACACAAAAATAAGCCAATGAAAAAGGAGTGGCATGTAATAAACATATATGAGTAAGGTATAATAAAGGAACCATGATAAATTTTATTGAGGAATAGCGTGATCCCAAAATGAATAATTGTGTGGAGAGTTATACCGCATAACATAATTGCGTCGTAACACCTAATCGAAATTTTAGTCTCTATTTATCATAAGGAACTCAAAGTTATTTTCTTTGTATCAAACATAAGTTTTTCTTAAAGCTATCACTTTTGACCTAATTGACCCATTCTGACCTGTGGGTTCATTAGCTTATGTCTGAAACAGAAAATAGATATTGGATACTTGTTCACATGCTGCACCCACTTCCTCTATATACCGGCCCTCTTGTGAATAATATTTAAGCAAAGCAAAAAAGATATTAGTAAACTTTGTCTACTATTTATAAGAATCAGGAACAGATCTATCAAAATTAATGTGTTTCATTTTTAAATTAAGTAAATGTGAAAATTAGGGGTAAAAGTATGAAATGGGAAGACAATGTACTTGATAAGAAAATGGGAACATCCCGCTTGCGAGCTACTTCGAATGCCTCTTCACCCCATGAATATCAGTTAACCTTCGTATTGGAAATATAAATGAGATATTTTTCAAATAAATACTATATGCCACTAAAGTTATTAAACAAAACACAATATCTTATAGGCATATTTTTATCAGGGTCGGGTTACGGATTTATCTCTAAGGCTTATTCGGTTTCGGGATAATCTGTATAACCTGATCAAGATTTTTTTATTTTATTTTTAAAACTTCTTTTATATAGTGTGTAGTCTAGAATTATTTCATTTTCCTTATTTACTATCGCTTTGAACATGTTGGTAGTAAACCATTGATTGGAAACTTTTCATGTTAAGGCCATATCAAAATTTGTTATTGTTAAAGTTTGCTACCATCCTCATGACACATAGTAATTGTATTATTGCTTGAATACCGCCTATAACCCCATAACCCGACCCACAATACCTGTGCCCGACATACCTGAAGCTTATTAGGGCAGCACTGGTCCACTTTCTTCGTTTTTCAAGTTCGAGTTGGTTGATGCCGTACAAAGAAGGATCTCTAAAAGCTACAGGAATAGCCCTCTCGAGCTCATCCACCTTCCCTATCAGGAAAACTAATTTTCAGAACGAAAGCAATAAATGCTTGTTAACTTACAGATAAAGGATATAAAAAATACTTACTTTAATATAAATACACGTACAAATTGTATACTCGTCAACTTCCTTTATAGAATCAGTTAACAGAATGCTTATTACGTATTAGCTGTAGATGTACACTTACAGCGTGAAATCGAATGCATAGCTGAGAGGTAACTCCATATATTACTTTATAGAATCAGTTAACAGCCCAAGTTGGTTGACTCCATTTCTTGTTTATGAGGTCTATTTTTTGTGACATTATGCTATATTATACAACAGGTTCTAGTCGAAAATCACATACATTACTTACTCCTCATTACGAAGTTCTGCAAGCCGAAAATCCAATTCATACCCCAAAAACAAAATGGTAAGAAAAGGAAAACCTTAACATATTATGATTACTCGTCAGCCTTTAGATGATAACACATATCGAGTTTGCAGCAGAACTCAAATGTTTAGTCCATCTACTGCTACATGATATCATAAAAGTTCGTGTGGTGTTCTCAAAATTAAGAAAATGGTCTCTCGCTAATATCAGTTATGGGAATGGCCCATAGAAATACTGTTTTCTTTCACATTTGGTCCCTTGAGTCAAAACATGAATGTTTATTATGTATTAGCTGTAGATGTAGACTTACATGTGAATACATAGCTGATAGGTAACTCTACCTATTACTCGAATGCAAAGGCCATTCGGAATATCCCGACTTTCACAGTTTTATCCATGAAGTTGATGCAATGTACTATTAGTTCAATGAGAACTCAAAATTGATGTTTATGATGCATACTTGGATGGAATGATACTTAAAAAGCAACAAAAGTTTCAGAACTTATGACATAACCACGTATCAACAAATAAATATTTAAGACATAACCATCTAAAAACAAATAGATATACGCAACGGTTGGTTGTAGCTAAGGAGCGGTATGCATACCGTTATGAATAGCAGGAGCGGAAGGCATAGTTCAAGGAGTTACTGATATCAAACCCAGACGAACGCGTGCTGCAGAAACCATACACCGAATACCATGACTATTGTCACAAAGAACATGTTATAAAGACTAAAAAAGTGAACTTATGAGGGAAATTCGAAACTGGACCTTTTGTGAGTTTTTCTGAGCTGCTTACAGGCCTGGATCAGAAGCAAAAATCGCTTGAAGTTGAAGCGTTTCTGAAATTAAACCTTTTGTGGCTTGGGTGGCTTGGGTGGAGTTTCCCTCGTACCAAAAAAAAGAAGGAAAATTAACAGATGCTTTTATCCACATTTCTTGACAACTATCATTATCATTAGTACCATTTTCGACACCACCCTAACTCGCCATTAGAGGTTCTAATTCTGTTGCAAAGCAATCTGAACGTGAGTACTATCAGATGCTTTTATCCACGTTTCTTGACAACTATCATTATCATTAGTACCATTTTCGAAAATCAATGAAGCTCAATATTAGAAATACCAAGAATATTTGAAGACTTATAGTTCGGTCGTTCTTTTGTGCTTTATGTGTCATCCAATGCCTATATAAGCTCATTGCAATCTTTTACCAGTGAGTTTGCCTCTGTGCTGAAGCACGTCAATTGTAATTTCCCGATGTGGTCGTAAATCATTGCTTTAAAATAATAGATGGAAAAGAAAAGCGTGGGTGGGTTAAAGCAGGCATTACAGAATTTGAAAAGATCAATTGCTACATATGTGTGGATTTTGGTTTTCGTATTTTTGGTTAACCTGTAATTTGGCGTGCTTTTGAACCTGATTCGTGGCATAGCATATGTGGATATTGTTCAAATATCTTATGTCGCAGAGGTGCTGCATTTTTAAAATACCAATGCATTTTGGTATCAATTTCAGAAATAGTAGCAACGACTGTAAATCGTACAATCTGTATAGGTCAAGAAATATTTAGACTTTAAATCTTTGACAATAGTTTCGGGCGATTAAGTTTGACGTACCTTTTGGTTTTGTGGATTTTCTCGTAGCAGTTCGCCTAACGTGACACCGTTTCTTGTTTTTTCTCACTCCAACTTCGTGTCGTTTGGGTTGCACATATAAAATTGCAGGCGGATCCAAAAAGAGGTTGTACCTGCTAGGTTATCCTATGTTAGTTTCATATGGTAATAGTATGTGATTTTTAGTATTACACTTGTTGTCTAATTACTTACACGTTTAGTATCGATCTCTTGTGTCTAGTAGTATGTCGCTGGCATGCTTGACAACTGAAGCCCTACAGTTGGTGAATTATGTTTTAACAGTAATGGCACCAAGAGTATGAACCACAGTTGTGAGTCAGTAAGTGTACCTCCATAGGTTTTTACCAAACCTGAGCTAACTGCTATTACTATAGGCTTTTCCTTGTTAGTGTATTCTTCCATGTTAAAATTTCCGCCATTTTATTCCAAAGGGTAAACCTTACAATGTTACCACTGCAGAAAAAAAAATATTTTTTTAGTGTTGGTAACCAGAAACTGTTGAAGTTTGATAGCTGATTATCAATCTAACCTAGATTCTAGATGACATTAACTCTCCAAACTACTCTTTTCTTTGTGGGTTTGTCGGTATCGCGCAAGTCACCAACGTTCTGAATGCATCCTATATAGTCTGTCAATAGGAAAAACGTAATTTGGAATATCTGGTTAACGTATATCCTTGATATCAGTTTCACGTACCTGTAAGTATTATATGCGGCAAAATTAAAGTGGTGGTTGGGGAAACCTAGGACATTTGTGAATTTCTTAAATACCAATGTCATGTGGTTAATTGGGTAGTGTTAGCATCCACATTTTAGTTTCTTGGAAGCCAAATCCGTAATTGTATATGTGTCATTCATCTGTAGTGTGTTATCAAAGCGCTGAGTGTCCCTTACATCTATATTTGCTTGTATAGCTCCCCATGTGGAATAAAAAGTCGATACTTAAGATAGAAAGTACCAAAATATTATAACAGAAACTGCACACATATTATGATACAAAATAATGTTATCTTATACCTGTTGATCAAGCAACATACAGCAGAACGTCTTTGGTTTTGAGTTTTTGATGTTTGTTAGAATAATCATCTCCTCAATGTTATACAATAAATACATGTATGTTTAAAAATAACTAACATAATCCAAAACCCATCAAACCTCAATTTGATAAACTCACCCGATCCTGATCCTTGATTAGCATAAGGAATGAGGAAATCTCTGGGTACAAGACAGAATCGATCTTCTCTGGTCGTTCAACTATAGAATACTTCACAAGTTCGAGAATAATGACAAATTAAATCTTACTTACATTTAATATACTAACTGATGACATATTAAATCCAGATGATTGCTGAACTCAGGGACGTAGCTTATTAGTAATACATAATTAGCAAGTTAGTCGCAAAGGGTCAATTCAGTATTCTTTTATCTGTTATCTTTATCAAGTATAATATAGAATTTACTCACATGGAAAATAGCAACGGCCTTAGAGAGCAATACTCTTGTATCATTGGAAGTAATTATACAACTCAGAAGCGTCCATCTTATATCAAGTTCAGCACTTGGTTCTAATCCTTGTTGAACCTGCTTCTTCTTCATAGCACCCAAAGATGTATGAGTCTTATCACAATCTCCACAACAAAACCATTCTCCTTTTTGCAATACCTGTAAATATGTGTACCATGTAAGTACTATCTTTGGAGTAATGAACCTATGAGGAAGAAACTCTTAGTCAAACAAATGGCTGAATGGCCCATGACCCCACATCATACAGTAAATCCTATGATAAAACTTTCAATCACTGCTATGATCCACCTTCACCTGTACAACGTAACTGTACTAATCGAAACCTTGAGACCAATCACAATCCTAAGATTACACTACAAAACTGGTGCGACAAACGTTATAATAGTTTCTAATTATATTTACATTGCGAAGAAACCTTCAACACATTTGGTAAAAAGCCCAATCCAAAGACTTTTGTGCATAACAGGTAAAGTTTTTAACCAAACGATAGATTTACATTCTTTATATGTTTTGTATTTCAACTTATTCCTATGGATATATGTTTCTGGATTGTTGTAACATTTTTACAAGGAGCTAATTAAAGTTCCATGTTCAAAAGCCAAACAAAGAAGTTAAAACGCAAATCCATATCCAAACACAATACGTATATACATAAATGATCGATCAGTTGCAAGTTAAACATAGCATGCCGTGCACGCAAATTAAACGTAGCAATCATCAAGTTTATAAGAAAACAAACCTGGTCACTAAGAAGCTGAAAATACATGTAGTGGTTGTGTCATCTTGTGACTTGCATACTCAACTTAATCTTATAATAGAAACTATGAGGTTTCTTCGCAATGTAAATATAATTAGAAACATATATCCATGGAATCTGCTATCGTCACTAACTAACAGTAGTTCCGAGACTTGCCTAAATACTGAGTCAATATTGACTGCTGAAGGCAATATTAGATTGGCGAAAAAGTTAACTCACAGAAAAATTGAATACTTTCTATCACAAAATTGTATAACCCAAATAAGAATGAATAAATTAGCAGCATGCATAAGAGGGGAAATATGGTTAACAAACTTATGAGTAAATACTACATGATCAGAACATAAACAATGATATATACTAACCTCTAAACTGCAAACCTTTGTAGACACTGGATTCACTCAGCCTGGAGTTAGAGAAGTAAGATTGAGATCTAAGTATGAACATAAAAAATGATATATACTAACCTCCAAAAAAAATGAATAATCTGTCTTTTCTCATAATCTTCACTTACAGTTGTGCATGAAAAAGCAAGATAAATCACTACAAATTTGCATAAACTTAAAAACAACTATATTATGACATATTAGGGTTTAGAGAAAAAAGTGAGAAAGTCGACACATTTTTTTCTGGTTGTCACCTGTTTTTCTACCGCCTCACATATTAAATCGAATTTAGGGTTAACTATATTTAAGGAAAAAACATGTATACGGTTGGTTGCATAGCTTTATAGATTTGGACTTGCAAGATTTAATTCAAAACATGTGTTGGTCTAGTGGTTATCATGTTTCTTTGTGGACTAAGAGACCCAAGTTCAATTCTTGTTAGCTCAAATTTTTGAAAAGTAAACCGAAATTATAATAAATGTCAAAAGGTTGCTTTTAATTGTGATGACGCCGGGCTAATCGCGATGATACTTAAATACGACTTTAAGATTACGGGACGCCAAGCAGATTTTACGCAGACGCCTCTCTTTATATATAATGATATATATATATATATATATGCATGTCGCTCATGTGAGGCTTAATTTCATGGAGAACGCCGGTAAGTGATCCCGACGATTCATCTACTCCTCCACGGTTTTAGATCTGATGGCTAACATTCATCTCTCATTAACACTAATTATAAAACAATCCTCACACACCATATATATATATTAAAAACACACACACATCCAAAACATTAGGTGAAAACCATCCGATCTTCTTTGATCATAACCACCGCAAAGCACCGCCATTCAAACCACTACTACACCGTCATTCAAACCACCACGACACCGTCGTTTAAACCACCACTCACCGCCGTTCAAACCACCACTACACCGTCGTTCAAATCACCATTACACCGCTGTAATTACAGTTTAATCATAATAGTTTTCCACTGTCTACTATCGGAATTACCACCGGAATCATAACCGCAATAACAATCACCATTAAGAACCTAAAAAATCAAAATTGATCATAAAGAACTTAAAATTCGCTGAATATGAGTGGAGAAGAAGCTGAAGCTGATGGAATTGAAGTTGGTGTTAATGAAGAAGACAAGCTTTTCAAATCACACTACACAGAAATTTCAAGTAATCTGTTATTTTTTTTTAACTTGTTAAAATTGTATTGTTTAATTGGGAATTATTACGCATTTGAATTTATTATTATTATTTAAATTGTAAATATGTCACATGTGAAAGTATTGTTTACAAATTAGGTCTTGATTGTTATAGGAAACTTAATAAGTATGTATAAAGTATAATATAAGTATATAACACTGGTTTAGTTTAGCAAAAAGTATCTTCGCGCGTGAAAAGAATAAGCAAAGAATAGAAATTTAGTAAGAATATCTTCACATGTGAAGAAAATAAGCAAAAATGAAGTTTGATGTTACTAATGGATTTTTTTATACTAGAAGTGCAAACAAAGATTACGAGGAATATTAGGTGTGATTGAAGTTGTTTTGATAAGATTATAGACTAGTATTGAATTAGAGACGATTAGATAAGTTTAGTAAGAATATCTTCGCATGTGAAGAAAATAAGCAATGAATGAAGTTTGATGTTACTAATGGATTTTTATACTAGAAGTGCAAACAAAGATTATGAGGAATTTTAGGTGTGATTGAAGTTGTTTTGATAAGATTATAGACTAGTATTGAATTAGAGACGATTAGGTAAGTTTAGTAAGAATATCTTCGCATGTGAAGAAAATAAGCAAGGAATGAAGTTTGATGTTACTAATGGATTTTTTTATACTAGAAGTGCAAACAAAGATTATGAGGAATACTAGGTGTGATTGAAGTTGTTTTGATAAGATTATAGACTAGTATTGAATTAGAGACGATTAGGTAAGTTTAGTATGAATATCTTCGCATGTGAAGAAAATAAGCAAGGAATGTAGTTTGATGTTACTAATGGATTTTTTTATACTAGAAGTGCAAACAAAGATTATGAAGTTTGATGTTACTTGTGAGCTTTATATATAAAGCTCTGGCTCGAGCTCGAGCTCGATTATTAAATGAGCCCAAACTTAAGCTCGAGCTCGATTATTAAATGAGCCCAAACTTAACCTCGAGCTCGTATAGAATTGGCTCGTTCGAGCTTTTTACGATCTGATCCAAGCTATTCACAAGCGATTTGGCTCGTTTCCGCCCCTAGTTATATGTAACATGGAAACGTAAACACTCTTGTGAAGGCTGATCGCATATACACTCATGGTGTGCTCTGCAAAATATTATAACTTGAAAGATTACAAAACATTTCTGCTGGTAGGTACCAATTTACCTTTGCTCTTTGGCACAATTGTTGTATGAGTTAATATGGTGAGCTATTATATCTGAAGTTTTTGGCTAAGCACTAGATATCAAAGCTTGAATAAGTTGTCAATGGCCCAATGTGATCTTACAAAGTTCTGCTCTTGAACAAGTTATATTTTGTGATTTATTAAAGATTTGAATTACCTAAAGACAATTGTGTTTGGGTTATTC